>JAKUCV010007583.1:150101-244804 GCA_028386065.3 Turnera subulata
AGCTTATCCGTGACGGGGCCCAGAAAGATAAAATTGGATAACTGTATTTTACTCGAGTCCTTTGGATTTGTTTTGGTGGTTTTTACCTGTTTTGGACCTTGAGTATTTTAGTGTCCATATTGATCGTCTTTCCATTGTCGTGAGCACTTCGGACTCACCCCTCACCTGCGGGCTTTCATCCCGTAGGATGAGTTACTTTTGGTACAGGTTGATGCATTCCAGACAGGCTGCGACGTTTCCCTTGGACGGGCTTGGATCCATAGTTTGCATTTATGCATATAGTGTTTGTGTGAGTTTAAGTCTTCCGCTGTGCATACTTCTGTTATTATTGGGCCAGATTTGTTAATTATGTTGTTTTACTATTTTGGGCCGTTGGGCCGAGTTATCGTAGTTCACACTGTATGCTGGTCCTATTTTGGTTGGGTTGTCATAGTTCCGGCCTGCGTTTACTGTGTACGGTAAATTCGGGTCGGGGCGCTTCATTTTGGTAGCGGAGCGGGCGTTAGGTCTTGTCGGGCAGTCTATGTGAGTTGTTGTCTTGTTTGCATAGTTCGCTCTAGTTATTTATTATTTTATATCATATTAGTTAAGTGCATTATGGATCCAGTCGAGGGACGCCAGCTGTCGCGGAACATACACATATGAGGTAATGATGCCATAATATGCGAAAATACAAATATTATTAATATTACTAATATTTTGATACAAAGGGAAATACTAATATAATGATTGCAAACAGAAATATTACATTGATATTTTATAAAAAGGAAAATATTACATTGATTTTTGATAATTTATAAAAATAAGAAAATACAATTAACGGTTTGCAACGACGTTGACACGGAAGCTGTTTGCGTCACTGTTGACGTTGACCGTGACCCTATCGCTCCAAGAGAACCACATGCCACCTCTTTCGCGCTGGCCAGGAATCTCGAATCGGTTAGCTTGAGGGAATCGGAGTGGAATCAGACCGTGATCGTCTCGTGGTTGCCACTGTGTCTCCGTCAGAAGAACCATGTTGGGCTTGTACTGGTTCTTCAAGTCCCTCAGGGTGCGTGAGAACTCTTGTGCACGCCTTGCAACTCCTCTGCAGTTCCACACTAGTAGCCGTACCTTTGGCCAGGTTGGAGGTAGCCGAGTCATTCTGGGTATGCTCTGGGCTGTCGTTGCGAGCTGGTAGTAAGCGCCTTGCTCCACATTTTGGCAAGTGGACTCCAGGTTGAACTCTTGAAGCCTATCCGAGATGAAGAACATCATGGAGTTTGCTGAGCTGTAGTATGAAGTTCTCAGTGTCCCATGGTCCTCTAGGAAGAACACCTCTTCCATGGGAGTGACGAAGAATCTTGAGGAGTAGAGCTCGTCGACAAAGACCAGTCGGGGCATTCTGCCGAGCTCGTTCGGCAGCTCTTCAGCACGTTCGTTGACCATGCTGTACGCCAGACGGTTTCTCCGGCCAAGGTTGGCACCTTCGACGAAGAAGACTGATGAAGGAGCAGGCATTTTGTTTGGAAGTGTAGGGTTTTGTTTTGAACGTGGTGTTTTCTTTTGCTTTAGCGTTTTGTTTGCTTTTAATGCTTTTGGTGATTTACACTTCACCGCTCCTTCTTTTATACTCTTATGGGGAGCGTGATTACCGTTTTTGATTTTCAAGATTTTGTTTTTGAATTTTACCGTTGCTTTATTTAATGTTTTACGCGTTTTCGGCTACTGAGTCAGTGCTTTACAGCTCTTTGCTGACTCACGAATTCTTACGCCCTGGCTACCTTGGCGTTTCTTTTGATGGTGTCATTAATTTCTTGCGTCTTTAATCACAAGCACCCGTGACCGTTGAGGTTAGACGGATGGGGCCGTATCTCGAGCAGAGCGCATGTGCGATGAGTTTCCAGCTGTTCGGACATCGTGGAGAGATACGGGACGCGACAGACGTCTTTGGCTTATGCGGAAATTATGAGCAAGTGGGTAACGTGTCTTTCGAGAGACACAGGACGTTCCCGTGAACATCGCTTTGCCAGTTAATGGATATCCTCTTCACGAGGTTAACCGACGTCACCGTTAGCCGTGTACGTATCACGTTTCTTGGTTCGAGGGTATTTTCGTCCGATACAAGCACGATCATGAAAACGTGTTTTATTTTGATTTTGTTAAATGAGTTTTATTTTTAATTTCTTTATGCTTTGATTTTGTCAAACGAGTGTTGTTTTTAATTTTCTTATATTTGATTTTATATTCTTATAGTTGATTTTTATTTTCCTTTGAGATATTTTATTCTGTTTAACATAAGATTTCTTAACACAAAAGTTTTGATTTAAAAGGAAATTTATTTTATTAATATCATAAGGTTTTACAACAGGAGAAGAAGTACTCTCTATGGAGTTACTTGCTTCTCTAGGTCTTTTACAATCTTTTTGGCATTTTCCATGTGCGGGAAGAGCTCCATGCATGCCAGTTCGATTTGCGCCACCGCCGAGCTGATCTTCTTCAGCGAGAAGTTCAGCTGCGTCAGCTTTTGTTGCGGAGTGCTGCTCTCAGCAACCGCCTTGCCCTTGCGATCTTCAGCTTTCTTGGGGACTCGCTTCTTGCGTCGTTTTGGGGAAACGACCATATGCTCCTGCAGGCCGATGATGTTTGTCTTGAAGCGTTTCTTTGGAGGCTCTTCATCGGAGCTTGTTGGGAAAGCTCTGCCGCCGATGTAGCTGTTGTTCTCGGAATCGTAGGTTGTTCTTGATCTCAGTGGAGAGTCCATGACTGTGTGTGAGTATGCCAGTCATGAGGTTTGGTATTTATAAGCGGACGAGATGTCGCTTAAGGGTATAAGCGGTATCTCGGGTTGTGGTTGGATACCTGGCAGAGTGTGCCAGAATCTTATCGTGGTAGGACCCACGGATAAGATGGAATTTCGGGGACGAAATTCTTTTTAAGGTGGGTAGTCTGTAACAGCCCGGGTAAAAATTTTGGATTTTTACCGGACTGTAAAAGTCTATTTACCGTGATTTACTGTTGAATTAATCTTGGGTAATTAGTTCAAGGTAAATCGGGTGTCTTTTTTCGAAACCGAGGGTTTCCCCGCGCTTTTGATTTTCCCGTTGATTTTTCGGAACTAAGTTGGTATTTTTCGGGTTTCGAAATTTCTCAGAAAATCACACCGGAAAATAACTAAGGAGGTATCAGTTATTTTCTGGTCCGGATCGGACTCGCCCGTAATGAGGACGAATTGAATTATTGTAATTCACATGTTAAATAGTATTTTTTTTAGTTTATAAGGAGAAGAGAACCGGGTGAGGAGGAGAAGAAGAAGGAAAAAAAGAGAGAAAAAGGAGAGAAAAAAAAAAGAAAAGAGAGGAAAGAAAAAAAAAGAAAGAAAAAGAAAAAGAAAAAAACAGAAAAAAAAACAGAGAGAGTGAAAAATAAAAAAAAAGAAGAAAATCGGAAGAAAATAAAAGAAAGAAAAGAAGAAAATCAGAGAAAAATAGAAGAAAAGAAGGAAAAAAAAAAAAAAGGAGGAAAAATGCTGGATGAACAGTGCGCCACCCGGAAGCCTCCCCTGCACTGTTCACCAAACGGAGCTCCGGGCCATGTCTCCACTCACCACCGCCGCCGCCAGGACCTACACACCGTCGCGACCTCAACGGCGCCGCCCCCGCCTGACGACACTGCCTGACGCGCCGTCCAGAAGCGTTGACCCGTCGTGCGACCCGACGGATCCAGCTTCTCGGTGTCTTCCGTCTCCTGCCGGCGATGCAGCGCTGGTTTTCCGCCGCCAACACGCCGCTTGTGCCGCCTCGACGTCGCAGCATGCTCGCCTTCCCTTCCCTACGCCTGTCGTCGTGCCGTCGCCGCTGCAACCCGAGGTAAGCGACGGGTTTGGGTACCGACCCGATTCTTTGGACGGGTTCTGCACAGTGCTTGAATGGGTTGTGGGCTTTGTGTTTTTTGGATCTGGGCTCGGGTTGGGCGTGGGCCGGCTGGGCTTGCACAGTTCGAGCCTGGGCCGGCACTGTTCAGCCCAGTCCACTTAATATATAAAAAAAAACAAAAACAATTTACACACATATATATATATATTTACATATAATCTGATATATAATTTCGAAAAAAATTATATAGTTATTTTGAGTCAAATATTTCCTATTTAACTCAGGTATTTTTATTAATATATAAATATATTTACTTGGTAAATAATTATGATTATGTTTTGGGAAACTATTACTAATTAGGAAAAAAATATATAAAAGTCATATAGATAATTTTTGGAAATTTAGTTTGTATATTATTTCGTTTAGAAAATTATGATTGTAGTATATGTATATAAATATGTACTTTGGAAATTAAAGTTAATTATATTTTGTGTTGGAAATTAAATTGTATATATATTTAGGAAAAAGATAAATACTACATAAATATTTTCTGAAAATTATAAATAGGTTGTTATTTTCTGGAAAAATTATAGTAATTATTATTTTGGAAATTATAGTTACTTTATGAAAAATATTTTGAAAAATAATTTTAATTAAAGTATGGTACCGAAGTAGTATTCGGATATACGTTTGGATAAATATTTTCGATAAATGGAAATAATAACGAATATGAACCGGGATGGGTAATTTCGTAGTATTGGCATCATTGCATACCAAATATGTGCATTTATGTGAATGTATGATTTTGTTGTATAGGTTTGGATATCGGGCAGTTTCCCGAGGAGCCGGCGTCGGACCGGTCATTATTTTCCGAAGTTGAGTAATCGGCCAAGGTGAGGATGGATTTCCTTCAATATGTGCCTTATTACTCGGTTTTTATGATTTGATGATTATTGCATGGTTGGATGTTGTATTTGCTGTGTTTTGATTCGGGATGTCTATCCCGATGTCCTGTTTGGTTTTTGGGATGTTTATCCAATGTCGGTTATTTTGGGACATTTGCCCTTGAGTCGTTTTGACACTAAATAAATGGGAATAATAATAAATTGTGACAAGGATGTCGATCCTTGGTTTTTGGATAGGGATGTCTATCCCGGTATCCTGGTTAGGGATGTCGATCCCTGTTATTTGATTTTAACGACGGTATTATAATTGTCGCGTGATAGGTAGTGGTACGACTCGATGGTTAGAAAACTGTTTCGTGGTGGCCATGACCTGGGTTACTTGATAAGCATGTCTATGCTTGGCATGTCTATGCCTGGGATGTCTATCCCGTGATATATTTTTGGGATGTCTATCCCTGGGTTCGTATTTTTGGGATGTCGATCCCTGGATTTGGTCTGGCACCCGGAATGTGTTGATAACCAGGTTTGACCACTAGCTTATCCGTGACGGGGCCCGGAAAGATAAAATTGGATAATTGGATTTTGTTGAGTCTTTTGGTCGGTTTTTGATTGTTTTTGGCCTTGAGTAACTTTAGTGTCCATATTGATGGTCTTTCCATTGTCGTGAGCACTTCGGACTCACCCCTCACCTGCGGGCTTTCATCCCGTAGGATGAGTTGTTTCATGTACAGGCTTGGTGCATTCCAGACAGGCTGCAGCGTTATCCCTTGGACGGGCTTGGATCCATAGTTTGCATGTATGCATACAGTGTTTATGTGAGTTTAAGTCTTCCGCTGTGCATACTTCTGTTATTATTGGGCCATTGGGCCAGATTTGTTAATTATGTTGTTTTACTATTTTGGGCCGTTGGGCCGAGTTATCGTAGTTCACACTGTATGCTGGTCCTATTTTGGTTGGGTTGTCACAGTTCCGGCCTGCGTTTACTGTGTACGGTAAATTCGGGTCGGGGCGTTTCAAATCCTGCCTAGTGGAAATCCAAAGTTTGAATGGCCCCCGAGTGAGTACCAACTACCACGCATATGAAATGGTTGGAATTGGGAGTACAGATTCCATGAAGAGTAAGTTCCAAAAAGATTACATGAAGAGTAGTTAGAGGAGTAGGTTGTGGCCTTAGTGGTAGGGTGGAAGTGGGGTGGTGAGTACAATACACAATGGAAAAGAAGTTTAGTGGGGGGACTTAACAATGTCTGGGTTTAATATATTTTACCCCGAAACTTTCAGTCAAACCATACTTACTCCCTGAAAAAGAAAAATTCAGCATTTGACTCCCTAAATTTTACTATTTTCCATTTTAACTCTTTTTTTTAGAAGATTGATTCCGTTAGTGATTTAAGCGAATATATGGATAATTGGCATGTTTAGATAAATTTATTTTTGTTTTTCTATTTTTAAGAAAAAATAAAAAATCTTTTATTGAAAAAAAAAACAAAAGAAAAAAATACAAATTAATAGTTATTATAATTTTTTAGCAAAAAAAATAAAAAATATTTATATAATAGAAAAAGGGAAAAAAAGGGAGAAGAAGTCGATCTGTGCCACCCAACACAACCACACCTTCCCTCGCTAGAGAATCCTCCACTGCCCCAAAGATCACAAACACTAAGATGGCTTTCGCCATTTATCGTCAAATCAACGAAAGAAGAGATTAAGAGATGCTTGACATGAGAGACGTGAGGTTCATATCAACCTCTTCGTGTGCGGCGACTCGAGGGAAGGAGAGCTCGGGACGCCACCAACCAATACGACTTTACCCATCTCCATAGCTCGGGCATCAACTCCAAATAATCTGACGACCCCAAATTTCACTCCATCTTTCAATTCCAAGACCAAATATATAGTAAATCAAACTCAATAAACACATATGCAAGGGGAAGGCAATGAATCAATGATAGAATATGGGACAAATTGAGGGGTTTCTCTACCCCAAAGCAAACTCGCTACTATTGTGAGAATAGGAACACTAACGGGGTTGCAGGCGCCGTTAATGTCGACGCATGAGTGCCTCTTTTAAAAATTGAGAAACAACACAACATCTCAAACCCCAACCCCCACACGCCTATTCCTCCTCCTCCTCCTCCCCGCCTATACCTTTCATCCGGCACTACTCCTACATTGGTGAGCAGCACAATCCCGATGATTCCATCACGGAGCTCGTTGACAGCAGTGGCGTAAGGGTTATGAAGATGGTGGTAGCCACAAGCGTGTCGATGATGGTATAATTGGTGGTGGTGGCGGGTAAGCATGACTGCAAGAAAGACGAGAAAGAGAGAACCCTGCCAAGCTCTTGATTCGCCATGAGGAGAAGTGGCGAGGTGTGAAGACCCGTGAGTAGAAAACGGATGAAGAAGAAGAAAAGAGAAAACAAGAAGAAGAAGGAAGAAAATAATAAAAAATATTATCGTATTTCATTATATTATATCCATTGAGAAAATGACACGTGCATAAATTACCATGTGGCACGACTAATTCATTTTTTCATTAAATAGGACAAGTGTCACTACCAAAATCCACCAAAATTTCTGATTCAATATATTATATAAACGAAGTAAGAAAAGTTTTTATAATATCTATATTGAAATTTTTAGAGGAAACAATTCTTTGAGTTAATTCTCTATATTTATGCACTAAGTTTATATTAATTAAGAGTTAATCATATTTTAAAATTTCTAATGGGATTAATTTTTAGATTTACAAAGAATTATGGTGGATTAATCTTTTATGAGATTTTAATAATTTGGGAATAATGTTCTAAGAGGGAAATGAAAAATTCATGTTCAAAATTTGCTCCCATGGATGAAATTTGAACATTTTTTTAAAAATTATCTTTTAAAAAATGTCCTCAAAAAAATATTATTAGTGATTTGTTTGGAGAATTCTATTTTAAGTAAGAAAATAAATCTTCCACCAATATTTTATTTTAGTTCTATATTTTTCCAAAAGATTAGAATTTATAAATATGATTAACTCTTAATAAATACAAATTCTGCGCATAATCATAGAAAATTAGATCAAAAGAATTGTTTCCTTAAATAAAAAAGGACAATTTAGACATTATAAATTTTTTTCTAATTTTATTTATTAATTATCAAAATTTAAAATAATACTTTCTCTTTCTGGTGGTTTAACATGTATAGAAAAATCCTAAAACTAATCAGTGCGAGAACATGAAAATATTGTTTTTGATAAATTTTTTCTCCAGCCGGGAATATAAAAATTTCTTTTTGGCTAGGTGGGAGTATGAAATTTTCAGTTTGGCAATGTGGGAATCAAAATATGTTATATAGAAAATTCATATGATTAAAAATCTTGAATCCTAATTTTATTTTTTGAAAAAAGAGGATCCTTCATTCATATAAACAAATCTAAAGATCTAAAAGTACACATGAAAAGTACAGAATCCAAGATTTGAAATAAGAAACTAAAACAGTTGACCCTGGAAAACTACAGACATAAAACTCATCTCTTGGAGCTGTCAAACTTGTAATCTACCAGCCAATTGCAAAACAAAAGCAAATTAATGCATCGCTAGAAATACGGAACCAAAAAAAAAATTCATCAAAAAATGCAAAAGAATCATAGCCATGGCAAATTCTTATCCCTTGGAGCAATTCCATTCGCCATACTTTTAATCTACCAAATCGCTGTCTGGAAAACAAGGACAAAGGAATCTATTACTGAAGATATATTAAACCAAAAAAAAAACTCAAGAAGCAAAACAATAAAATAAAAATGGTAAAAACGGTTCTCCAAATTGAAAAAAAAAAAGAGAACAGTGGGAGTGGGAGTGAGAATCACATAATTTATTTATATAAAAAAGACATAAAAGTGGAGGAAGAATGCATGCCTAGTGCCATGATAGGGAGGAAAAAAGAGATTTTACTCAGAAAAAATAAGGTAGAGAGAGGAAAAACAAGAAATGGTGCATAAAGAGCACCTCTCAAAGTGTCAAAATTTTTCAAAAATACAAGTTATTTAGATAAAGAATTTAAGTAATTTATTTGTTTTCTATTTTTTGAGTAATAATTAAGTTTCAAAAAATCAACTTGTTGTCAGTCTAGATAGGCTTGAGGGAATGGTGCATAAAGAGCACCTCTCAAAGTGTCAAAATTTTTCAAAAATACAAGTTATTTAGATAAAGAATTTAAGTAATTTATTTGTTTTCTATTTTTTGAGTAATAATTTAAGTTTTAAGAAATCAACTTGTTGTTAGTCTAAATAGGCCTGAGGGAATGGTGCATAAAGAGCACCTCTCAAAGTGTCAAAATTTTTCAAAAATACAAGTTATTTAGATAAAGAATTTAAGTAATTTATTTGTTTTCTATTTTTTGAGTAATAATTTAAGTTTAGGGCGTGTGGAATCAGGCTACCCCTTAATCGCGGTTGGTTTCTGGTTTAGTTTCTGAAAAGCCAAATGGTTTCTTCACAAACCACTCACTCGCAGAACAGACAGTGATCACAAGCAGAATTATAAGAGAGCAGACAGAAAAGAGAATATGACACAGTAATTTTAGAGTGGTTCCCCCTCACCAGGTACTCCACTACCTAAAGGACCCTCTTTTAGGATTTCAAACCCTCACTAACTTAGGCTTTTGCGGGATCAGCCTCAACCTATTACAGAAACCAAGCTTTTGCAAGCTAAGCTCTAACCTTTATAAGTTTTTCCCAGGCTAAACTCTAACCTTTACAAGAAACAAGCTTTTGCAGGCTCAGCTCAAATCTTTACAAGTTTTTCCCAGGCTAAACTCTAACCTTTCCCCAAATCTAATCCTAGATTTGAGATTCCAGTAAAACTACACACTAGTCTTGCCTAAAACACTACCCTTTGAAACAACTTGTTGAACAAGAATAAACTCAAGTGTAAGCTCAACAAATAACTCAGGTGTAAGCACAATTGCAGACTTCAAAGTACTTTTCAAATTGGCTGGGATGCTTTTCCAAGAAGCATTCCTCTTCCTTATATAGAGCTTGAGCAAGAGGGAGTAGGTAGGAAGATTTTCTTCCAACGGCTCTAAAGTATGCATCAGCTCTTCATCCAACGGCTATGTGGTACAAATCAGTCTTCAGAGTTGACTCTATAATCCACTAGCTGGTGTTGGGTTCATTTCAGGAAGTCCACTCTCTTTACAGCTCAATTAGTTGAAAACATTCCATTTTTGGCATTCTGGGACCATAAGTGTGGACCATAATTGATAATTGAGCTTGGATGTGAGAGATAAGTGTTGCAGGTCTTCATCTCTATCATGGACCACTTTCTCTACCCGTTGGAGTAGTTGGGGGTTGAGCAATAACGCTGTGAGGACCACCTGGGCCACCAGCAACTTGCAGCAAGACCACTTCAGATGTTGACAGTAAAGTGTGGTTTCTTCCAGAAACCAAGTCTCGTGGTTTTTGTGTGGTTCTTGTAAGAAACCACGCTGCATGTTATTCAACACAAACATATACAAACTTCTAACCAGATTTGTTAATCATCAAAATCAATAGATAATTATTCATTAAACGTGATTAGTCATTAATAATCCATATTAAGCTCATGTTTAGGTCATCTATCTCCCCCTTTTTGATGATGACAAACATTGTGTTGATTACTGCAAAAATCAGGGTTAGTTAAGATATCACAATAAGTAAGCACACTCCCCCTGAATTATTGCTCCCCCTATATCAAATATTTTTGTGCTCTAAGCACCATTGGCTAGTCTACTTAGCCAAAATACTCCCCCTGCAAATAACAACATCTTCTTGCAAATAATTTTTAGCAGAGTATAGCACAGCAGCAAGAGATAGTTTAAATTTTAACATTTTTCTCCCATTTTCATAATCATAGCACCATTTTTCTCCCCCTTTTGGCATCAACAAAAAGTATAAGGGTAAAGGGTAGAATAAGAGACAAGATTAGTGCAATAGGAACATAAGATTAATATTCAAAAGATGAACACCAGATAGCATAAGGTAACAACCAGATAACAGAACCAAACAAGATCCGAAAGAGAAACCACGAAAAAAAAACCAACAATAAACTAGCCTAAAAACCAAGTAAGGAACCATGCGTAAAACCATGAAGTACGCAAAATGTAAATGCATATCCTAGGGGCATCAGGCAGTTGAATGCATCACTCATCATCAGTATCAGACTCAAGAAGAGAGACAATCTGATCTAGAGAGTCCATCACTTTTTCTTCATGATCATCGATCTGCTCTTTGATTTCCTCCAAGGTACCCTCAATAGCATCCATCCGAACCATCAGATCATCTTTTTCAGATACCTTACCCTTGGTCTTCTTTACTACAGCAAATTTCCCATCTGCTCCAGGTTTGATACTCATTTTGGACAAAGTTTGAGCACTGATCTGGATAGGGTTCTCGGGTTCATCTGCCTCAGAAGGAGTCTTGGAAAATTTGTGGGCCAGCAGTGTGATTAAGCCTCCGAGACATGGCACTCTGCATGTGGCCATATGATGCAGGATGAGAGTCCCATAGCAAATGGGGGTCCTTTTCAGGATGCAGGCCAAAGTCCACTGATCACAGAGTTTGACAGTGGTTTGATGATAAGGTCGAGGTAAAACCACCCTGGTGATCATGTACATGAGAACTCTGTGCTGAGGAGACAAAGCTCTATACTTGCCCCTTCAATTGGAGGATCCAAACAAAATCTTGTTGGCTTCAGTGTCAGTAGGGGTTCCCCTATGATGCTTCTCATAATCATAGACAACCTTAAGTTGCCGGGCTTGAGCTTAAGCACTTTAATGATGTCATCAGCAGTGATCTTCACAGTTTTGCCCTTGATGCTGGTTGTAATTGTCTTGGTAGCACCAGAAGTATTCGTGGTTGACTTCAGATTCTTATAGAACTCCCTTGTCACTGTCTTGTATGCCTTGGCTTTGAGAGTTGCCATATAGCCAAGATTAACCTTCTTTAGAATTTATGACACACCAAGCTCCTCAAAGTTTTCCATCACCACAGTGTATGATGAATAGAAAGCAGAAGTCTTAACTTTGCACTTTTTCTTAGCATATTTAGGATCTGTTTGGGCCTTCTTCTTTGGTGGTTTGGCAGGAGTTTCTTCATCATCTTTTGGGTCATCATCTTCTTCATCATCTTCATTACAATCATCATTGTCATCAGCAGAGCCCCCTTTATCTTCATCATCATTATCATCTTCAAAGTCTGAGTCATTGTCGGATTCATCACTTCTTTTCCTTTTTTTTGAAGCCTCTGAATCGTCAGATGCCTCTGCCTCAGACTCGCCATTCTCTGATTCTGATTCATCCTCTGAATCATCATCTGACTTTGGCTCTGGTTCTAGTTCGGGCTCACCAACCTTTCTTTTCCCTTCTATCTTGGACATTGGTTTCGGGGTTGGTTTCTTTGAAACCACCTCAACAGTTGGTTTCTTTGAAACCACCTCAGCAGTTGGTTCCTGAATGGAAATCCCAGTGTTCTTCTTAGGAGTGGCTGATTGCCGCTTTCTTTTCTTCTATCTAGTAGCCTCAATGTTGGTGACTGACTCCGAAATAGGTGTCTCCTTTGGTATCTCAGTTGGTTTCTTAGAAACCACAGGATTCTTCTCAACAGTAGAAGCAACAGCTTCTTTGCTTACTTTCAGCACAGTCGCCATCAGACCTTCTTCATCCTCTTTTAGCTCTTGCTGAGGCAAATTGAGATCAACAGTGTGTGTCTGTGGCATGGTTTTGGCAGGTGAAACCACAGCTGAAACCACCTCTGGAACCACAGCTGAAACCACATCGGAAACCAAGTTGGTCTTATTACCAACTTCACGACTTGCCTTCTCAGTAGTATCTAGCAGTTCAGTTCCTTCACGCAATGCTTTATAGTAGGCTTCTTCTTCTTCTTTAGAGGGTGTTCGGATGAGGCTTTCTGGAGGAGTATGGCATTTGATGATAAAATCTGAAATCATATCCCCAAATTCCTCTCTTTTCTTTTCACAAAATATTTTGGGATCATGACCAGGTGGAATTACTATATGCTTAACAAAGTTATCAATCATTGATGTGACCATACTGGGGGTAAGCACATGAGGGGTCTTCTGTAAGTATGGTGGTTGTCCTAGCACTAGGTTTATCAATGGTGGTGTATGGGATGGTTTTCTCACTGTCTTCAGATGTAGGAACACGATACTGATAGGATCTGGACATAAGAGGTCAGTTTGAGGTGTATTACCAGTGAGAGGTGTTTTGAGCCATGAGGGTGCAGAAGACCCTTCAGGAACAGTGCTTTTCTCTATGGTTGGCCAAGGCTCTCGATCAAGCCAAACTTTTTCAGACCCCTTCTGACTTTCTTGCTTTTCCCAAGCCTCCTTGAACTTCTCTGATTCATCAGCCTCTGTAGCAACACATGGAGTGGTAGTGAGCTCCTCCATCTCCTTTTGTTCATGCACCTTCTTGAGGTATGCAAGTTTGGCAGCCTCAATCTCTTCTCAATTTTGTGGCTTAGGTTTGGTAGTGTTTGAGGTAGAAGAGGTTTGTTTAGAAATATGCTTCTTAGACTTGGCTGTTTTGGTGTTTCTCTTTCTCATCTTGTGAGTGTTTGAGTTTGAAAGCAACTCTGGTTTAGAAGAGAGAAGGATTTAGGAATAGAGTTGTGAGTGAATGAGAATTTGTGTTGAGGAAGGAGTGTGTGTAGGCTTTAAAAAGAAGTGGATGTGACTGGTTAAGGGAATGGATTATTGGAGAGAGAGTGGCAAAGGAATCGGAACAGATCATGGGTGGAAGTAACGGTCAAATGTATTTACTTCTTCCCCACCTTTTCAGCTTTTGTCGGGTATGACCCACTGTGGTCCCTAACTTTTTGAATTATTTAGTCCACTGTGACCTTCAACTTATACCAGCAAAGATCCTGTGATTAACCCCACCATATATCTTCTTTTTGACTTTCCCAAAGTACTCAGATTTTCTCCCCCAACTTGCCAAGATACCTTTTGTCCGTTGGGTGATAACTGCTGAACATTTGGTTTTTCCCTAAAACTAAGTTACCTTCTATCCACAATCTGCCAGCTTCCAAGGCGCCCAAAATTCAAATTATTTTCATTTGAATTTATCAGAGTCCTTCTGATTTAGAATTCCGCCTGAAGAGATGCTTTTGTCCATTGGATAATGACTGCAGAATATTTGGTTTCTCCAAAGACCAAGTTATCCATTCTTCCATTTGCCTTAACTGATAATCATAATGCCTTAAGACATTTCCTCATATGCCAGAATGCAATTTGAACATGTGTGTATGAGGTATAATGAATGCAATAAAAATAATATGGTCATGTATGCACATAATAAGAGGATGCATGGTTTGTTCAAAGACCAAGTATAAAACCAAATATGAACCAAGCATAAAACCAAATATCAAACCAAGTAAGCAAAAGAGTCAAGGTAAGTTACACATTCCAAGTTCAAGTCCGATCTTAGTGAATTGATCCTCTTTGAGTGGCTTTGTAAAGATATCAGCAAGCTGATTTTCAGTCTTCACGAATTCAATTGCCACATCCTTCTTCAACACATGGTCTCGAATAAAATGATGCCTTACTTCAATGTGCTTGGTCCGAGAGTGTTGTACAGGATTCTTGGTCAAGTTAATAACACAAGCGCTGTCATAATAGATTGGCACACAATTAAATGTTAGTCCATAATCACTTAAAGTTTGTTTCATCCATAGGACTTGTGCACCACAAGCTCCTGCTGCAACATATTCAGCCTCAATGGTTGAGGTTGCAACAGAATTTTGCTTCTTACTTGACCAAGACACAAGAGACTGTCCAAGTAATTGGCATGTCCCACTTGTGCTTTTTCGATCTAATGTGCACCCTGCAAAATCTGCATCTGAATAACTTGTTAGCTCAAAAGTGCTAACTTTAGGATACCATAAACCAATAGAGGAAGTTCCCTTAAGATACTTGAATATGCACTTAATTGCTTTAAGGTGAGACTCTTTGGGACATGATTGAAATCTTGCACATAAACATACACTAAACATTATATCAGGTCTTGTAGCAGTAAGATAAAGAAGACTACCTATCATGCCCCTATACATTTTTATATCGACATCCTTACCGTGTTCATCCTTGTCAAGTTTGGTGGATGTGCTCATAGGGGTGGCACTAGGCTTGGTTTCACTCAAACCAAAGCGCTTCAACAACTCCTGAGTGTACTTAGCTTGATTAATGAAAATACCACCATCAAGCTGCTTAACTTGAAATCCCAGAAAGTAATTAAGCTCACCCATCATGCTCATTTCGAATTCACTATGCATAAGCTTCTCAAATTCCTTGCAAAGCAAATCATTAGTAGCTCCAAACAAAATATCATCAACATAGATTTGCACAATGATAACATCACTTTTGTTAGTTCTAACAAACAATGTTGAATCAACTTTGCCTCTAGAGAAGCCTTTAGACACAAGATAAGAGCTTAATCTATCATACCATGCTCTAAGAGTTTGTTTAAGTCCATATAATGCCTTTTTAAGCTTATAAACATGCTCAGGATGGTCATGACATTCAAAACTAGGTGGTTGCTCAACATAATTTTCTTCTAAAATATGTCCATTTAAGAATGCACTCTTAACATCCATTTGATATAACTTAAAGGATTTATATGATGCAAATGCAAGTAGCATACGAATGGACTCTAATCTAGCAACAGGAGCAAAGATCTCATCATAATTAATACCTTCCTCTTGATTATACCCTTGAGCAACTAACCTTGCTTTGTTTCTTACCACAACACCAATCTCATCAAGTTTGTTTCTGAAAACCCATTTGGTTCTAATGACTGGATGCTCAACAGGTCTAGGCACAAGTTCCCAAACATCACTCCTCTTGATTTAACTCTTCTTACATCGCCATTACCCAATTTTCATCAAGAATGGCCTCTTTTGCACTTTTGGGTTCCACTTGTGAGAGAAATGTAAGATGTGAGTTGACATTGTGTAGTGAGGATCTGGTAGTCACCCCTCTGGATAAATCTCCAAGTATAACCTCTGTTGAGTGTCCCCTGGGTGCTCTCACATTTCCATGAGATGTAGATCCCTGTTCTGCAACGTTTGGGTTTTCCTGAGAACCACGTGGTTCCACCATTGGTTCCATATTTGGTTGTGAATATGGTCGCACGGTTGGTTCTTGTATGGTTATTGGAAGAGGCTCCAATTCAGGAGGTTCTTCCTATTTTTCAGCAGTCCCATTAATGCTTATGATCTGTGGTTGATCTTCAGGTGCAGTATTGTGACTATATCTTCACATGTATCACATGGCTCAATCTCATCAAAAACAGCATGCATGGTTTCTTCAACAACCAAGGTTCTCTTGTTATAGACTCGATATGCTTTACTAGTTAGAGAGTATCCAAGAAATATACCATCATCAAATTTAGCCTCAAATTTATCAAGATTGTCCTTAGTATTAAGAATGTAGCACTAGACCTAAATACTTTAAAATAACCAATGCTTGGTTTCTTATCAAACCAAATCTCATAGGGGGTCTTTTCAATTAAAGGACGTAATGATACTCTATCTAAAATGTAACAAGCTGTGTTTACACCCTTTGCCCAGAAGTAGGCAGGTAACTTATGCTCATTAAGCATAGTTCTAGCCATTTCTTGCAAAGTTCAATTCTTCCTTTCAACAAACCCATTTTGTTGAGGTGTTCTAGGAGTCAAAAAGGTGTATTCAGTGCTACTTTGTTCACAGAAGTGTTTAAATACAAGATTATCAAATTCTCCACCATGATCACTTCTAATTTTTGAAATCTTGTAGCCTTTTTTCATTTTATAGACGCCTAACAAGAGTACCAAATTCATAGCATGCATGATCTTTTGTGCAAGAAATAATACCCATGTATACCTTGAATAATCATCCACAACCACAAATACATAACTCTTACCATCTAAACTTACTATTCTCATAGGTCCAAACAAGTCAATATGCAACAGTTCAAGAGGCCTAGTTGTAGAAATAGTATGCTTAGGTTTAAAGGAACTTTTAACCTGTTTTCCAAGTTGACAGGCTCTGCATGTGGTTTCTTTCTCATACTTGAGCTTAGGCAGACCTCTTACCAACTCTTTTTTGGACAAATTTGAGATGAGCTCTAAATTTGCATGGCCAAGACTTCTGTGCCAAAGGGTTGGTGTCTCTGTTCTTGCACTTAAACACTTGAACTCAGGGTCAGAAACATTGCATGGAATTATAAAATATATGTTGCCTTTTCTGGTGCCAACAAAGACCACTTGGTTTTTGTCTAAAACCAAACATCTAGAAGCCTAAAAAACAACCCTATATCCTTTGTCACATAACTGGCCAATACTTAGCAGATTATACTTCAGATTATCAACCAATAAAACATGCTCACGTTACCAAGACCAAGGATTTTTCCTTTTGACTTGTCACCAAAAGTTACATTACCTCGGTCCTTTTCAGTTAGGGATGAAAACATGGATAAATCTCCTGTCATATGCCTTGAACACCCACTGTCCAAGATCCATTCATCCCTGGTATCCTGTCAATATGATCAAGCTTTAGGTACCCAAACTAACTTGGGTCCTTCAGGGTTAGGCTTGGTTCCTTTCGGAACCCACACATACTTCACATTACTGTTTCTCTTCTTAAACCAACAGGTTCTAATACCATGACCAGCTTTACTACAGCAATAACATGTAATATGAGATGCATTGAATTCATGTGAATGCATATGATAGTTTCTCCTAGGTGGATACATGTTTGTCTTAGGTGCATATGGTTTTTCAGACCTAGTTCGAACAAATGGCACACTCTGGTTTGGTTTGTTAAAAACCACACTGGAATCATTTGATTTGTATGCCTTGTTAGGAGATCTGTGTCTATATTGCATTCTGGATCCTATCTTACCTTCTTAGCAGTCTGATATTGTTTGTTAGCATGCACATGAGTAGTAACAGGCACATCAGATCTTGCCTTGACAAAATGCACAAAAGTGTTTGGTTTTTCAAAAACCACATGTGTAGCCCCTATTCCTTCTTTCTGTACAGTGTTTTTGCTGTCCTAACAATATATTTAGGTTTTCTGTTCCATTGGTGAATTTATCAAGAGAATGTTTAAGATCTCTAACTTCTTTTTTTAGCATACTATTTTCCATAACCAACAACTCACTATTAGCAACACTAGAAGCATTTAACTTATCTAGTTCGCCATGAGCAACTTTTTCAGCTTTCAGAGTTTCATATGGCCTACAAACTTCAGTATGAGCAGTGTCAAGCTTTTTATATGCATTTCTATGTGCATTAGCATCATATTCAAGTAAATCAATGCGTTTCTTATATGCTTTGTTCTTTTAAAGAACTTCCTTGTATCTATCATGCAATTCAGCAAAAGCATCTTGTAATTCATCAAAAGGACAGTCAGGTGAGTCATCTACCTTAGAATCTTCTTGAGCCATGAGACACAAGTTTGCATCCTCATCTGTCTCAGAATCACTTGAAGAATCCGAGTCATCCCAAGCAACCATGACCTTCTTCCCTTTGGTTTTTTTGAAGAATCATATCTGTTCTTCTTTTGGTAAGGACATTCTGATTTGATGTGACCAGGGCGGTTGTAACCAAAGCATATGAGGGAGTCCTTTTTAGGCTCATCAATCTTCACACCTTTAGGACTTTTCCCTTGAGTTGCTTCTTCTTGACGTATCTTACAAATCTCTTTGTAAAGAGTGCAACATCTGAATCATTGTCATCATTAGATTCTTGGAATTTAAAGACCAGGTCCTTCTTCTTTGGTTCTTTGGTTTCAAGCTTGGAACCATGCACTATAAGCTTGCCAATCAGCTCATCATAGGTGAAAGTGTTCAAGTTCTGAGCTTCTTCTATGGCAGTAACCTTGGGCTTCCACTCCTTAGGTAGAGACCTAAGTACCTTTGCAACCTTCTCTCTGTCTGTGATAACCTTCCCAAGAGTTGCAAGGCTGTTGCATATAATTGTGAAGCGAGTATCCATCTCTTGTATGGTTTCACCAGAAACCATCTGAAACAGTTCATAGTCCCTCATGAGACGATTGAGCCTTGACTCCTTCACTTAGTTTGTGCCTTCATGAGTGACACATAGAAGCCTCTAGATCTCATAGGCAGTTTCACAAGATCTGACTCTTTGAAACTCACTCTCACTTATTCCACAAAGAAGGACATTCTTGGCATGAGCATCAAGCTTAGCCTTTTTGAGCTCCTCTTCTGACCAGAACTGCATGTCCCTCAGTAGTCTGGCATAAGGATGCTGGACTATGTTCCACATCTCCAGATCTTTGCCTTCAAGGAAGATCTTCATCCTGAACTTCCAGTAATCAAAGTTTGCACCATTGAAGTAAGGTGCTTTGTTGATGCTATTTCTCTCATAAGCCAAGATCTTTGCCTCTGGATGTTACTCATTTGTACTGAGGACGTGGCTCCGCTACCAATTGTTAGCCCAGATAGGCCTTGGGGGGGGGGGGGGGGGGGGGGGGGGGGGGGGGGGGGGGGGGTGGGGGTTGAATCAGGCTACCCCTTAATCGTGGTTGGTTTCTGGTTTGGTTTCTGAAAAGCCAAATGGTTTCTTCACAAACCACTCACCCGCAGAACAGACAGTGATCACAAGCAGAATTATAAGAGAGTAGAGGGAAGAGAGAATATATCACAGTGATTTTAGAGTGGTTCCCCCTCACCAGGTACTCCACTACCTAAAGGACCCTCCTTTAGGATTTCAAACCCTCACTAACTTAGGCTTTTGCGGGATCAGCCTCAACCTATTACAAAAACCAAGCTTTTGCAGGCTAAGCTCAAACCTTTACAAGTATTTCCCAGGCTAAACTCTAACCTTTACAAGAAACAAGCTTTTGCAGGCTCAGCTCAAACCTTTACAAGTTTTTCCCAGGCTAAACTCTAACCTTTCCCCAAATCTAATCCTAGATTTGAGATCCTAGTAAAACTACACACTAGTCTTGCCTAAAACACTACCCTTTGAAACAACTTGTTGAGCAAGAATAAACTCAAGTGTAAGCTCAACAAATAACTCAGGTGTAAGCACAATTGCAGACTTCAAAGTACTTTTCAAATTGGCTGGGATGCTTTTTCAAGAAGCATTCCTCTTCCTTATATAGAGCTTGAGCAAGTGGGAGTAGGTAGGAAGATCTTCATCCAGCGGCTCTAAAGTACCCATCAGCTCTTCATTCAATGGCTATGTGGTACAAATCAGTCTTTAGAGTTGACTCCATAATCCACTAGCTGGTGTTAGGTTCATTTCAGGAAGTCCACTCTCTTCGCAGCTCAATTAGTTGAAAACATTCCATTTTTGGCAATCCGGGACCATATGTGTGGACCACAATTGATAATTGAGCTTGGAGGTGAGAGATACGTATTGTAGGTCTTTATTTCTATCATGGACCACTTTCTCTGCCTGTTGGAGTAGTTGGGGGTTGAGCAATAACGCTGTGAGGACCACCTGGGCCACCAGCAACTTGCAGCAGGACCACTTCAGATGTTGACAGTAAAGTGTGGTTTCTTCCAGAAACCAAGTCTCGTGGTTTTTGTGTGGTTCTTGTAAGAAACCACGCTGCATGTTATTCAACACAAACATATGCAAACATCTAACCAGGTTTGTTAATCATCAAAATCAATAGATAATTATTCATTAAACATGATTAGTCATTAATAATCCATATTAAGCTCATGTTTAGGTCATCACTTGTTATGATATGTATATCCCAAGGATAATAGATACTCCCTGAGCACTATAAAATGACCCTATTTTTGTAAATTTACTTCATTAATGGAATTCTTCGATTAGTATTAAGAAAAGGAAGGAATATACTAAGAGCTAAAACTTTTTTGCTTTAATTTTTTGAGAAAAAAAAAGAGAAGCGTTATTGTATTTTGGAAGGAAACTATATTTGGAGACTAGCTAGGCCATTGGATCGTCCACTTAAATCAATCAATGTGGGGAAAGAGGAGTTCGTTAGAACCTGCTAATTGCAAGCAGTGCAGGATCCCAGACTCAGGCCCATGCGCTCAAAGCCGTGTTCAAGTAGTAAAATTCACCGTAACTTCTTCAAAAATGGGTGTTGTACTATTGTATTGTAAAATTCTTTGAGTTGCCAATTTCTTTTTTGATATAAAAAAAGTCTTGCACTGCCCAATCGTTCCATTGACGGACTGTATTCACACCCAGCACATCAAATCCATGTAACAAACGGCCCGTCGTTGGATGCAGAGCTAACCCTAATCCAAGGGTAAATGAGAATATAAATCTATATAAATATATTAAATCAGAGACCAAGATCTCTGGTGTTGACACATGGCAAAGTTCAAGCTATTCTGATATGCCATGTGGCAAAGAATTTATCCATCAATTAACAATTGCAAAAATAGTGAGTAGTATAAATAAGCACCTTATCTTACTTCATGAAAATGCCACCCTTAGCTACGTTAAATCAGAGCCATTATGAAAATACCAAACATAAAACCTATATATTATATCTCATTCATGTGCAAAACGTCTAAACATTGAATTGTAGGATAATAAATATTTGACCAATTGGCATAATGCATTAAATACAGGATATAGACAGTCAAAATTTATTAATGTTAAATGAATTTATATATGGATATATAAAGGGTTTTTCTTATACCCGTGTAACTATCAAATTTCTATTCATTATTTTCATTTTAGTATATAAATTTATTCATTACTAGCATTAAATTAAACTAAAAGTCATGAAGGTTTTGCATTTCAACATGTATCTAGCCTTTTGGACCTTTTAAGTGTTTTTTTATTTAACGTTTAGCATCAATTCCCATTAATAAAAGGAGAGTAGTCCATTCTAATGATGTTACAAAAATTCATGGGCATTTCTTGGTTCCATTCATTATTGTTGTTATCAATAGGAAAATATATTCATTATTAGCATTGAATATGAACATATATGGTAATTGAAAAGTCATGAAAGTTTTGTATATATATAGAAGTTGTGGCCAACAAAGAGATTAAAACAAAAGTATAAAAGAGGTCTTTAAGCTATCTCTCCACTCCGACCATTTCTTTGTAAAAACTTTTTGAAAATTTTCTTGAAAGAATTATGCATTATAGTGATTCAATTCCTCAAGCTTCCTTTCTGGGAAGGATTTTCTAGATATGCCGAGGCAGAGGATGCTGACATCAAATATATGTTTCCAATGTTGGCGGAGAATGTTAAGGGGCAATGTACAACAAATCAAGATAAATTTAGTATTTTTTATTTTTATTTTATTTTTTTAAAATGTATTAAAAATAATATAGCTATGTATATTTTTTTATATATAGATTTTTTTTGGTATGTCACCTCCTAATCCGTGTGTAACACAGAGAGGTGACTAGTTCATGTTAATTTTAATATAGAAATTCACAATGTATATATGTGGAGAATTTTATACGTTCAATCCTCTAACAAATTAATTGGGGACCTCAAATATCAGCGTAACTTTGTAAGACTTGTTTGACATAGGCAAAATGGTTAACAGTTTCGAACTCAAAAATGGGATTTTTTTTCACTATATTACACTACTTGTTTGTATATAAAATTATTTATAGAAGTGGTAGAGGTATGCTCAGAAACTGAAACGGCCCAACTAATTCCGTTGGCAAAAGAACGGGCTTGTTATATTGGTCTTTTGGTGTTAACTGTTAAGTGTTAACAACTCCTCTCTACACTCGCAATTCTGATCCTGAAAAGTTCGAATGAGAGAGAAAGCCAGAGCAGGTCACTTTTACTTCGCGTCAGTTTTTAACCAGTGAAGAATGGCCATGTGTCCCAGGATCTCATACTCCCGCAGACTCTGGATGGGAATCTTTGAGGGGAATCTTTTTTCAGTTTCTTCTCGCCAAATCCAACCGATTTTTTTGGAGCTCAATAACCGTCGTCAATCCAAGAAACGAAGTAGCGTCGCCTTTAACCACCCATATTCACCCGCTATATATACATGTATATCACCCATGAACTCCTGAACCCAACCAGAATATTCACTATCATCAACAAATTAACCACACATCTCTCTTCAACACCACACCTACCTACCTATACACCACCATGAAGATAATCATAGTGAGGATAGTAGAAGAGCCCCCAGAACCCAAAGAAACCCCAAGACCCCAACTCCGATTCCAAGAGTTACTTCACGGTGGAGCTAGAGCTCCGCCCCAACCACTACCAAGACATCACCACCACCGTCACAACCGCTCCCGCCGTCGCCGCCCAATGGCTCGATGAAACCCTGCAGGCCTTGCAAAATGAGCCCCACGACAAGCTGGTGGTCGGCTTCAACGTCCACCCCTACCCTTTCAACGATCCCCTGTCCTCCAAGACACCACCGCCTTCCTCGTCCGCCGCCATCTCTTCCACGGCCAAGAAACCTGTGAAAGACTGGTTCAGATTCAAGTGCTTCATGGGCTCTGAGGCGGAATCCCTCGGCCTTGCTCCACCGCCGAATCCCGCAGTTCTCGCCCTCTGCATCGGCATTCGCTGCCTCATCTTCCAACTCTCGGGCCCCAAGAGCTCCCGAAACTGTTGCAACCTTTCTCTCAGACGGTGCTGTCACCTTCGTTGGCTGCTGGGACTACAACATGGAGATGCATCTGAAGAGGGCTCGTCCGGTGGAGATGAAAGTGACCAGGACTGTTAACTTGCGTACAGTGGCGGCGGTGAAGATGCCGGGGGTCAACATGCGGGTTCGAGGGATGAGGTGATACAGAAGATGTTTGGGGTTGACAGTTTGGCTCAAGAAGAGTCTGTTGTGCACCAGAAGAACTGGGATGTGCCGGAGCCAATGAGTGATGTGGAGTTGATTGGGTATGCTACTGTTGATGCTGCTGTGAGTTTCTTCATTGGAAAAGAGATCTGAGTGTCTTTTACGTTTTTCTTTTTCCTTACTCTTCTTGAAAAAAAAAAGTTGGAAATGAAGAGAGGAACCTAATTGGAAATGAAAGAATATGCTGATGCTGCTGTGAGTTTCTTCATTAGAAAATAATTTAATGCCTGGAAATTCACTCGAGCGTAATTGATAATATCCAATTAATCATATGCCGCGTACGGATTATCTCGCCTGCTTTCTTTCTTTCTTTCTTTTATCAATAAGGTTCCTTTCAGGCTTTTAATTAGGTTTCATGAGCTGATGATGATATGCTCTCTTTGCTGATTAGAGTGGGATGAGCCTTTATTCTCTTTAGACTTCTATAGCTATAGTATGTAGTAGGTTCCATAAGAGTTGGATGAATCTTTCTGGGCTTAATAGATTTTCACTGTGAACTTGATCTCTCATATATGGTAGATGGTACTGGTGCAATTCGATCTGTTCTTTGTATGATCTTTCCTCTGCTTAGTGATCTTTGTACCAATGACTCTGGATATATGGCACATACTTTCTGATCTTTTGATCTGTACTTCTTGATTCTTGATCAATGAGAAATAATACCCAAATTGCTTTATGTTGTTGTGACTACTTTTGGTTCAAAGTCAATTCCTTTCAGTTGAGTCTTTTACAGATTAGAAATGTCACACTTGGGTTCATTAGAGAGGTTTTGCACATATAGGAATGATATGCAATAAACAGTACAATTCTCAACTTTCCAACAAGAGCAAAGACAAAATTGGAGAACTAAGCAGCACATCTATAGCTTGCTCCCTTACAGATTAAATAAAAATATAACTGGAAGGTGTTGCCATAAATATAAAATTTGACGCTTCTTGATAATTAATTAATAGTGTTATCAAGAATATCTCCCAAAAGTATAAGGCATTGTTTTTCCATTTTTTCCTTTGTTGTATAAGAAGCCTTATGATGGATTATCTTTAGAATCCTAAGCACCTTGCAGGACGAAATAGTTGAAACACCCCGACCTGTATTTACCAGCCTCAGTAAATATATACCGGAACTATACAACAGTAAATACAACACGAGACATGGCCCAACGGCCCAAAGATAATATCAATGTATATAACAGAGAAACTGGCCCAACGGCCTAATATAATCAAAATAAACATCAGTAATCTGGCCCTTCGGCCCAACATCAAAACACATCACCCAAACCCGGGAACCCAAACTATAGTACAACGGAAGCAATTTTATCATTCTCAATAATAGTATGAAACCATGCAACGCAACATATGGATCCAAGTCCTACCCGAGGTAACGTCACAGCCGCCAAAATGCATCGTACCTGAATCACAAATAACTCAACCTACAGGATGAAAGCCCGCAGGTGAGGAGTGAGTCCGAAGTGCTCACCGACCATGGATAAACAGAGATATGCAGGCAACCATAATACTTCAAAGAAGAAATACAGGCATCAACAGCCACTACATACCAAACCCAAGACTCGACCCAAACAACCCAAGACTTTATTATTATTCCAATTTTATCTTCCGGCCCCGTCACGGATAAGCTAGGGTCGTACCAGGTTATCAACCTGTTCCTGGTGCCAGATCAAAAGAACCCGGGATCTACATCCCAATAACAAATCTCAGGGATCAACATCCCAATCAAACCGGCATCAACATGCCCATCACAAGTAACCCAGATCATGGCCACCACAAAACAGTCTCTAACCATCCGGTCGTACCTCTACTTACCACGTGACAACTATATCATCATCATTTAAAAACCAAATCTCAGGGATCAACATCCCTAACCAAAACACCGGGATAGACATCCCAATCCAAAATCAAGGATCGACATCCTTATCACATTTTATTATTTAATCCTTTATTCTTTATACCAAAAAGACATAGGGACAAACATCCCAAAACTCAATGCACGGGGATAAACATCCCAAAATAAAATCATGGCGATAAACATCCCAAAATCAATCAAGGTACTGTGATAAACATCCCGAATCAAACCACAGCAAATGCAACACTCAACAGTGCAACAATCATCAAACACAACAACCGAGTAATATAGGCACATATCAAAGGAAATCCATCCTCACCTTAGCCGATTACTCAACTCTGAAGAAAATAACCGGTCCAAAACCGGCTCCTCGGGGAACTGCCCGATATCAAAACCTATACAACAAAACAACATGCTCATATAAATGCACATAATTGGTATGCTATGATGCCATAAATTGTAAATTAAACATCATCCCCCTCGGTTATTCGTCTCGGTTATATTTCATAAAATTATCTTTAATCGTTTTTAAATCCTTTTCCAAAAATAATATATCGTGCGTATATCCGAATATTACTTCGGTATTTAATACTTTAATTAAAACTCTTTCCAAAATATTTTCATGAAGATATTTATCATTTTCCAAAAATTATAATCATCATAAAATACTTTTCGAGGAAGATATATATATATATATATACACACACATAAATATACATTTTCAAAATTATTTACATAAAATAATTATACTTTTCCAAAAATATAATTACTATAACATAATTCCCTGAAAATATAACGTATGTTTATACTCCCAAAATATTTATAGTATATATATCCTTTTCTAAAGTAGTCATTATATAGTAATTTTGCAAAGGATATAACTCTTGTTATAATTACCTTAGTTTGTTGTAAATAATATAACATGATAATTACTTTATTTATTTTTACAAAATACTATGTATTTATATCCCCCAGAGAATATATAATCCACATATATATTTTTTTTCAGATTATAATTATAAATGTATAAGTATTTTCTTTCTTTTTTTTTTTTTCGGACTGGGCCAAATCTCACAGCCCTCACTCAAACCCAAACATAACCAACCCACAACAACCAAGGTTAAAGGTCCAAGGCAGTAGGGCCTACTCCAAGCCCACTACCCCAGACTCATCAGACCACGGCCCACTGCGGATACGGGCCAACCCGTGCCAACCGTGTTACTATCAACCCGAGCTCACCTCGGCAGTGGCGGTGACGAACAGGCACGGCGAGATAAGGTGAAGGAAGGTGCAGGTGGGCAGCGCTCGGCTGCTGATGCTGCAGCTGCGGGCGGCGGCGGTTGTAGAAAGACGTCTTGCTTCCGGCAGCTGTTGCAGATTGTGAGGGCGGCGCTTTCGTCTCCCGGTGGCAACAAGTAGAGCGACGACGGCAGTGGAGCTGGGCATAGCTTCGTCGGCGGCGCGATGGGGAGGAGAAGGAAAAAGAAGAAGGCGGGCTGTGGTGGTCTCGGGTTGTGTGTGGTGTGGTGGTCTCGGTGGCGGCGGTGGTTCGGTCAAAGGGAAGAGAAGAAAGGTGATGGGGTGGTGATGAGGTGGCGGGTTTTGGATGGTGTGTTTGTTGTTTTTTTTTTCTTTGCTTGGTTAATCTGTGTGATTTGCAGATTCTGGAAAAAAAAAAAAGAAATGAGGCTGCAGGTGAAACTTTGCAGAGGAGAGGATGAAGGTGTGGAGGCTGGTATAGTGGCTATGGGATGCAGGAAGAAGAAAAAGAGACCCTGGGTTGTGTGTTTACAGGAGGAAGAAGAAGAGATGATGTGCACTGGGAGTAGATGAAGGCACGGGTATCACAGGAGAAAGGTAAGTCACAGGCATAACAGGAGAAGGCGGCTGCAAAGCTCAATTATGCAGTCGTGTACCGTCCGGACCAGAAAATAACTGATACACCTCCTTAGTTATATTTCTGGTGTGATTTTTCTGAGGATTCCGGGACCCGAAAAATACCAACTTTGGTCCGTAAAATCCACGGAAAAATCACGAGCACGGGAAAAACCTTGGTTTTGAAAAATGATGCCCGATTTACCTTGAATTAATTACCCAAGATTAAATTCAAAGGTAAATCACTGTATAACGACTTTTACAGTCCCGGTAAAAATACAAATTTTCTTTGTTATGGTTATTATGTCAAGACAAATTGATGACAAACCAGAATCGGGTCATTCGACAGATTGTGTCGGATTTTCTTTGTCCCAGATGTGGGGTTGAAGAGGAGACAGCTTTACATGTTGTTAGAGACTGCTGCTTTGCTAGGGATGTTTGGGCTGAACTGGTCCCCGAGGAGCAGAGTCAGGTCTTCTTTCGGGAGGATAATGTAAAGATATGGGTGGATCGGTGCTTCAGTATGCAAGTAAGGTCTGTGTCTTATGAGATGGATTGGAGGATTTTATTCCCGGTGACCTGCTGGAAACTATGGCAGTGGAGGAACAGGTTAGTTTTTGAGGAGGGAGCTGAGGAGGACCCTTTTCCAATTCGTCATATTAGACTGATGGTCATGAGATTAAACAAAGTTTGTCTTTGCAAATTGTCAATCGGTATGGCGTGAGTCATCAAACTGCGAATTTACGCTGGTCTCCTCCTCCCAATGGATGGTGGAAGCTAAACTCCGATGGAGCAGTCAAGCAACCCGGGAACATTGCTTCGGCGGGGGGGTCTTTTAAGGGACCAGAACGCAAATTGGATTGCCAACTTTTGCAGTAATCTGGGTTCCTGTGTTCCTTTCAAGGCCGAACTCTGGGGGATTCTTTTGGGTTTACAACTCGCTTGGAAGCTGCATTGCCAATTACTGCAGGTGGAAACAAATGCACTAGCCGTGGTTGAATGGCTCACTGGTATTTTGGATCCCCATATGGTAATTGATGACATTGTCTGGGAGATCAGAAATCTTTTGAAGAGGGACTGGTGTGTTAACATTGTGCACATACATAGATCAAGAAACTCTGTAGGTGATGGCTTAGCTGATATAACAGCACAATTTCCTTTGGGTGCCACCATTTTGAATACACCACCTGATGGCATAGCTTCCCTATTAGTAAGGGACATAGAGGGACAGAGTTTTTGTATAGTCCCGCAACGATGTACTAGTTTTGTTTGAGTTCATAATCATTCCAGATCAAAAAAAAAAAATACAAATTTTTACCCGAGTTGTTACATTAGTATTAACTCCAATAACACAAACTCTGTTGGTTTACAATTGGCACAAACTCTAGGTAATTGACTAGTCAATATATAGTACTGTTTCGAGGTTCAGAAAATGAAACTTGGACACTGGCATGGAACTTGGCATTTAAACCTAAAACCCAGACTAACTAGCTTTCCATTGGAAGGATGCAAACAATATTTTGTCTGCAGAGAAGATGAACACTTCAACAAGTGTAATGCAGAGAAGAATGTCCATGGCTTACACTTTAAACAGGCAACATTTCCAATTTAGCCTTTGTATTTCTCTTATCATTGAATAATGGAGCCTTGTATTTCAATTTATTAAGAAAAATGTGTAGAATTTGGGATATAATATTTCAAAGCTGGCCAGAATTTCATCAAAGAAAACTGCTCAGAATCAAGGCTAACTGTTATTATGTTGTGAAAAATGATGGAATCGTGGCCCCAATATATATAATAAGCGAAACAAGTCACTACTTTTTTACCCCTTAAAAACTAGAGCAGCCTCTACAGTACACCCTTTGCCCATATTTTCCTACCCCTAATACGTACTTGGGCAAATTTTATTCAATTCTCTATCAAATTTAGGATTTAGAAATATACCGGGGCAGGACATTTTTTTTTTACCAAACCAACTGACATTCAGAAGTCTAATGGATATTTTGAAAGGTACAATACAAGACTAAAGTATAGAAAAATTGTTAACACTAAACATTTAAGCACTTTAAGTAGACTGTGCTAGAGCACTTGAATATCAGTTTTTCCGCTGTTAGCAAATATTTATATTTTTCTGTTTAACATTTGCATTTATTCATTAACTAGCCCCCTCTTTTTTCTTCTGAAGTTCATTTTGTTGAAGATTCCTCCTCCGTTGGTGCATATGGATAGATACGGGGACAATGTGAACCGGCGATGGCTCTAGCTGGGTTTTGTATTGTCAGGTCCAGATGATGCATACTGCGACTGCGGGCTTCTGTTACTGTGTGTCAATGAAATGAACGAACTGTGGTTGGCCATGTTTTGGATGGATCAAACTTTGGGCTCAATTTTTTATAACTTCTGTACTGGATATATATATATGTCGAGTCCATATGGACCGATTGGTGCTAAATTGGGTGAAAATATATATGCCATCACCCCTGTGTTACGGTCGCCTCTCTTCACCTGCGTGCACAAAAGAGGGTTTACTTAGCTCATGGGTTCTTCCATACTGGAGTCAGATTGCGAGCGAGGAATGCTGAATATTTGCGAGTATCGAATGAAGTATATTATTGTTGGGTATTGGGCTGAATTTAGTCCATGTAAGATCATAAAAGAAATTCTTTTTTTTGATAGTAATTATAAAAGAAATTCTAGGTGTGCAAATAATAAGACCAGTAGTCAATTCTGGTTGAGGGCATGCTGGGTAGTAATGACCAACAAAATGAAGTCCTAGCAATCCACATCATTGAGATAGCTTGGATTAAGTCCAAGAGTTTCTGATAACAATTCAAATAACTTCCTCCCTAATTTCATCCCTTATATCCCTGCAGAGGTATTCAAAATACATAGAGATGGAAGAGTGTATAATTGTTAATCATAGACATTAATCTTGTCAATATAGGGGGACATAAAGTCCTGCATATTGTAGGGAGTTCCCGAGTTGGTGGATCAGGAGCCATGGTACAGGCCACTGTATCCCTCTAATTAGTTGCTGGTGATTTATAGAGATTGACGTTAGTCAGGGGAATAGTACTGTTTCTTTCCCTCGGTGTCCTGCTCATGAAATCCACGAATCCCCTCTATCATATCTTCCAAAACACTCTCTGGGATCCTATGATTGATCACCTAAAAGAAAATCATCAACCATAGTGTTCTAGCACTTAATTGCTCTCAGATGATTATGGACGTCTCTAGGGTCTCTGGTTGCTTTTATAAAGGTTAGAAGTCGGTCTAGCCCTTCTCCCATAAAAAATTAGACTCCAAACCCAAGTTGGACTCGGAATAAGAACAGACGACCGCCACCATCCGGCGGTCAAAACGTGATGTCTGCCACCACCCGGAGGACATGCCGCGAAGACTGCCAGGGTAGCCATGAATTGTTGTCCAAGATAATATTATTATTGTCCAATAATTGTTGCACTCCTTTCGGCGGTCCAAAAGCAGAAGAGGGGCTATGGCAATTAAGTTATATCTTGCTAAGGCTTATGATCGAGTCAATTAGGACTATCTTCAGTCCACTTTGGAAAAATTTGGGATTCCCAGCCTCTGGGTTCGGCTCATTATGGCCTGTGTTACTGGGGTCTCCTACTCTTTTTTGTGGAATGGAGAGCAGTTGCCTTCTTTTTTTTGGCAAGCGGGGCATCAGGCAGGGGGATCCTCTTTCCCCTTATCTCTTTGTGTTATGTGTGGAGCATTTTTTTGCTTTTGATCAACCAGCGGGTGCCTGATTGCAAGTGGCGGCCTGTTCATGCTTCTCGTGCAGGTCCATCCTTTTCACATGTTATATTTGCTGATGATGTTTTATTATTTGCGGAAGCCACACCCCGTCAGGCTCGAGTTGTTCAGCGCACCATTCAGTGCTTCTGTGATTTTTCGGGGATGGAAGTAAATTGGTCTAAGTCTCACTTTTATGTTTCTTCTTTGGTGAGTAGAAGGCGAGCCCATGCTCTTCAGACCATCTTGAATATGGTTCTTACTTCTGATCTGGGCCGTTATTTGGGAGTTCCCTTGTTGCATGGCCGTTCTAATGCAAACACGTATAAATTCGTGGTGGATAAGATCCGTACTAAACTACAGGCTTGGAAGTCCAATTGTTTGCCTTTGGCGGGTAGGGCTACCTTGGTGCAAAGTACCCTTACTGCTATCCCTCTTTACACCTTGCAGTCAACTTGGCTTCCTGCTTCGGTTTGTTTTGCTATTGATAAAATGGCTCGTTCTTTTCTGTGGTGCAAGGGCAGTGATGATGGGATTCATTTGGTTAGTTGGGATGTTGTCACTCAGCCAAAATCTCTTGGTGGTTTGGGCCTTTGGTGTGCACGTGAGAACAAAATTGCCCTTATTGGGAAGGTGGGTTGGGACCTTATTCAGGGTGTTGATAAGCCTTGGGCGCGGTTAGTCCGGGCGAAGTATTTGGGGAATGATAATCTGTTTCATCACTCTCTGGAGCCTACTGCTTCTCCTTTTCGGAAGGGGGTGGCACGGTGTGTTGATGCTCTTCACAATGGTTTGAGGTGGCGTGTGGGATTTAGCGATGGTATCTCACTTTGGTATGATTATTGGGTGGGGTCGGTGCCTTTGTGCGATGTTTTGGATGCAGAAATTATGTTGGAATTGCAGGATATGCAGGTGTCGGACATTATCTTTAACCGCCAGTGGGATTATTCCAGGCTTTCTCACATCCTTTCTGCTGCACAAATTGTGGATATTCAGACTATTCTGCTAGCTGTGCATTCCCAAGTTCCTAATATTCAGTTTTGGTCAGATGCTGCTGATGGTGCCTATTCGGCTAAGAATGCTTATTCCTGGCTATTTTCTTTATCTGCTCCTCCGGCCCAGTTGTCATGGAAATGGGTTTGGTCCCTTTCTCTGCCTAATAAGTTGATTTATTTTGTTTGGTTGATTAGTTGGAGTCGTTTACTAACTAATGCCCGACGGGTGCATATGCATTTGGCTGCCCCGGTGGCGTGTGCCATTTGTGGGGAGGCCGTTGAGGATATTGGGCATATTTTGCAGTGGTGCAGTAGGGCTAGGGGTGTGTGGCAGTTGGTGGTTCCTGCAGCACGCCGTGTTGCTTTCGATACGAGTGATTTTCCTATATGGTTTGATCACAATGCTGATGGTGTTTCTATGTTGGGGTGCAGCTTATTTGTTGTCATTTGTTGGTGCCTTTGGTGTGCCCGGAATTTGTTTGTGTTTGAGGGTGTGGATATATTCTAGCTGGTTTGGTTGGTATATGTTTGGCTATCGCGAAGGAGTATGGAGTTGCTTTAACTCTTCCTCCTCGGTTGGGTTGGCTGCTGCGGCGTGTTGGATTGCTTGGTCTCGCCCTCCTTATTGTTGGGTGAAACTAAATGTTGATGGCAGTGTTTTTAGTTCGGTGGGAAGGGCTGGGGCTGGTGGTCTTCTGCGAAATCATTTAGGTGAGTACCTACTTGGTTTTTCTTCAAGTCTTGAGAATGTGGGATGTTTGTTTGCAGAGTTGTATGCTCTACGTCAGGGTCTTTTGTAGGTGTGGTCGCATGGCTACCGTCGGGTTTTGGTGGAGAATGACTCTCAGTTGGCGGTGGATTTTGTCCTTCGGGGTGTTCTTTCCTTCCATCCTCTTGCAGTCTTGGTGGCTGACATTCAAGCTCTTTTGGCTCGGTATTGGCGCTGCTTGGTACAACACGTCTTGCGGGAGTCCAATTTTTGCGCTGATATTCTTGCAAAGATGGGCTCTCATCAACCTGTTCCATTATCTATTTCCTTATCTCCTCCTGTCTCTTTAGCTTTTCTTTTGCTTTTTGATGTAGTTGGGGTTGTAAGGTTGCGCCCCTAGTTGGTCTTCCTTTACTTTGTAGTTGTACTGTTACTTCCTTCCGTTGTACCAAAAAAAAAAGGAACCCATTTTATTCTTTGCTCAGTCCCTCGGATCAATTCCTATAAAGGAACTTTGTTCTCAATCTCATCCCTAGCCATGGTTTTCTTTGGGGTTCTAGTGCTGCTGGCTCATGGTTGGGATGGTTTTTGATTTTTGATTTTTTCTTTTTCTTACTTCAGCACCTTGTTAACTTGCAGCTCAAGGACCAGCCAAGGGGCCAGGGGCGATCTAGGAAACAGAAAATTGCTTGTCATTTTAAGTTCGTACAAAACGTGGCAACACCGCACTCGCAGCTTTGCAGCAGAAAACATAAGGCCTAAGTAATCAGAAAAGAAGAATACACAGGCCTAAGTGGTAGCAAAATACCTTCCTGAACTACAAAACAAAAAACTCTGCCCCCTTTTTGCATGACATATAGGCTTACTCATTTATTAGAAGGAAAAGATCAAAAAAAAAAGCTCCTCCTTTCTCCCAAATACAGGCCCCTTTGACCTTAAGGGATTTTGCCTGGGTATGCTATTGAATGATCAAACACATTTATCCTCTCCTGCTCTCTTTTTGTTTAAAGATTGTTTTTCTTTTCTTTTCCCATACACACTTCATATGCAAATCTTTGCTCGCCATTTTTCCCCTTCTCTTTTAGTTGGTATTCGTTTAGGTACATTGTTAACTTAGTAAAAATAATAAGGCCCTCGTTTCTTTGTTTAAAGGTGATACCTTTTTTGTTTTTTTTTGTTTAAATCTACAACCTTTTTAATCTTGTAAACTTGTCCAATCAGGTTTAGGCGTTTATATTTCGGTACTAATCTTGTAAACTTGCTGCTCTAAAGGATGACTTTAGGAAAAAAAACTTGCACAATTTGAGAGAGTGACCAAAATAAGAGAAAAAACATTGCTGGTATTGCCTTCAGACCCGAAACTATTATTAGTGTACCAATTAGCACTTGATTATCGTGCTTCGGATAAAACACAAGATCTTAATTGCGTCTTGGAGGGTGCTTCTATTTACCTAATTGGTTTTGAGAATTTTTAGGCGCAATTATTTTTGCACCATGATAAGAAAAATAATGATGAAAATCTGTATTGTTGCAAAGAACATTAGGATTTCCTTTTATATGCAATCTGCAAATTTTGTAGCAGATTGGATTTCCCAAAACAGTTAGGAAGATGCAGTGTCCCCCTCAATGAGTTAACGCACCTCCTCCTCAGCTTGCTTCTCTTTTGTACTCAAACTCTGTTTCGTAATGGAAATCTTACAAGCCTTTATAAAAACCAAAAAAAAAAAGTTATTATAATGATCTTCAATGAAAAGGCACAACAAGTTATCAAATCTGAGCAATCACGTTGAATGCTTCCTCAACCATCCCTTGTTATCCATTCTATACGAGTAAATATAAAGAACGGAGATGTAATTCATTTTAGGTCGAGCATATTATGAGATAGTACCAGAAGATTATTGGCAAAAATAGATGCAGCAAACACACAGATGAATTATACCATTCAGAGAGTTATCACCTCCACAGGCCCGTTCTTAAAGATCAGCTAGCTAACTACGAATAATAAGGTTGCCAGATTGATACATACCGGCGTGGACAATATCAGAAAATAGATACAAGTAACAAAAGATTCACTAAAACAACCCGAGAGCAATTCAGAAACAAAGGGTCTGTTTGGGAAGCTGTTCTTAAAATAGTTTTTTTGGTTTTGTTGTTTTCAAAAATCCAAAAACTAGTTTGGATGCGTATTTTGACACAGATTTCTAAAAAGAGATCTTAAAAAGTTGTTGTGAGAGCTGAAAACTGAAAACAACAAAAAGATGTTTTTGTTATAAAAACAAAGGATTAAAAGAAGAAGATTTGGGAGGAGAAGAATTTTCCGGTCAAATTTCGGCGATAGAGAAGTCGGCCGGTGAGGGGGGAAAAGTCGGGAAGCACCCGATTTTTTCATTCCATTCTCTTTCATCCTTACACAATATATATAATAATATATAGTATGTATTTGGTATATATTTAGTATGTATTACAATGACATACGTACAAGTATTTATACATTATTTTATAACACTCCCCCTTGGATGTCATTGTGTTGATGGGTAGAATACGCTTTGGGGATACTGCCTCATTAAAAACCTTACCAAGAAAAACCCAGTGGGATAAAAACTTGGTGAAGGAAAAAAGAGTGCAGTGCGTATCCTACTCCCCCTCATTTTGGCTTCTATTGATTGCTTGATACTCCCCCTCATTTTGGCCTCCATTGTTTTCTTGATATCGTTGCATGCCGATCGTCCTTGTCAGCTTCTGGTGACGTGTATTTTGTCTGATTGCTTTTGATATATCTTTACTTCAATTGGACAGAGTTGGCAGCATAATCTTCATAATTTTGTTGTAGGTGCATCAGTCTTGCCCTTTTGCTTTTGTGGGCCTGATGATATAGCAACTTCTTGTGCAATGTTGTGGAGATGTCCGACTGTGCCTTTTGTCGATCAAGTGGGGGATCTGTATCTGCAAAAAAACAACTCTTCTTTCTTCGGGTTTACAGGATTCACATGACACTACATCTTTTATATCACGAAGATGAGAGCAAATACATATCTTACCAATAGGCTTAAATCATAAGCTTCAGGCTTTATGATACTAGCAATATAAATTGCACTTAGACAGGGTACTTCAGGACCAAACTAATAGCACGGTATTTAGAAACCTCTTCTGGAGTTCCAATCACTAAACATATAAATTTATCCATACTCAAAATGATTTAAACTCAGTTCAATTTTCGTAATTTCCCGGGAATTAGTTGCTTCAGGCAACTTGGATCCTTCAGGGATCTTCACGTATATTTCACAACTTATGGATCCATAGTAGGCTGTAAAAGCATTCATTAGATGCATTTCTAATTCTTTTCATATAATGCCAGACTTATCAAAATAATTGCATCCACCACAGGGGAGTTTATCTCCTCACAATTAATTCCAGATCGTTCGGGCAAAAAACCTTGCGCAACCGTGCTTTATCTCATTTTCTTTTTGCACAGGTACCCATTTTACGATCGATCAAATTTACACCCATCTGGTGTACGGACTACCGGTCTGAAAATTTTCTCGCTTCACAAGCGATTCCAAAACAGCCTTTAATCATATCTCTTTATTTTGGCCAATCATACAACACCTACATTCATTAGTAGGTTCATGATCCTCATTTTAGCGCTATGTAAAATAAATAAAAATTGTATTCCGTCGACGGTTATTTCATGTCGGTTCCATCTTATCTCTGACACTGTAATTGAGATCTCATCATATTCACTTATTTCAGGTACCTGAGTTACTTCTGGAACTTTATCAATTTGTGTCAGAGAATCAACCTCTTCTGGGGGACTTTTAATTAAAACCTCTACTGGAGGCCATATTTTCTTACTGGGGCCATCTTATCACTTTGCTCCTTTATTCTCTATAGAGAATTTCTTTTCTTTTGGAACCGAGTATAATCTATAGATTCATTTGCATACTTATATTGTTCTTCAGGAACATCAATTGAAACAGGAGCATTTGCAGCTGGTATATGCTCACACTTAATTTAAATGTGTCTGGCAATTGCATATCAATTTTTCTGCAAATGAATCATCTTCTTTTGAACTTCAGGTTCACATTAATTTATATGAGGATCAACATTCATGTATATTATGCATTTCAACAATCTTGATCCAGCTGCTTCTTTCTCCCCCTGATGTTGGGTATACACACATATCGAATTATCAATAAGCAAATCTTGTTGTAAATGAATCTCCAATATTTTAGTCAATAGTTTCAATAATGTTGTGATTTGATGAAGATTACCTAACCTCTATTCCCAACCTTCTTTAAGGACCAGATTAACTATGCTGTGGTGGAGCATAATATACTGTACAACCAACGGTCCGAAGATGGGAGATATTTGTGACCAAGAACCAATGGGGAGATCTTATGATCTTATAATATCTTATTGGCTTGATGCACATTTACTGCGTATAAAATACCATAGTCATATTTCATCAATGGTTCTGCAATCAATTGTCAATATGGCTCAGATCTCTTTGGGTTTATTTCCAATGATATACATTCTCCATTGAAGAAACATACCGGCATTATCTAGACATATAGTCTAATAATATAAGTAGGGATATGCACCTGCAAGTGGCTTAATCATTAGAACAAGTGCGCACAATGCCAACTTGCGTCACATAATAGACCATCTAGTCGATGCATCGTAAAAATTACCTAGATGGTCAACACAGTGGATTTATCATTCCGCGTTCATATCCCAAATTTGCTGGTCTAGGCCAATCTCATCTTTTGATGGCCGTATTATTAATTTCGCAGCAAACAAACACATGGAAATTCATTGATTGTAAAACTTGTGGTTTTTCAATGAATGACCAAATAAATTTAGTGCATCATTATTGACCCGGGATGGCCCAACCGGTCATGCCAAATAAATCAAATAAACCAACTTTAAGTTGGTACCAGCTTCAGGCTGGTATATATGTGCCAGCTTCAGGCTGCTATTTTTACTAGCTTTTGATGGGTACCAGCTTCAGGCTGTTGTATACCAATTTTAAGCTTATATCTGCCACTCATGTCGAAAGGATCAGAATTATTGAGCAATAATTAATGTAGTGGCAGACATTTCCAAAAGCAAATCCTCAAAGATTGTAAAGCTTTGGAATTTTCTGAAAAAATAATACAATCAACCGAAAAATCTTCTGGATCTTTTCGGGGACACCTGGCTGTCTATGCTCAGCTATAAGAAGGGGGGAGATTGCTTAGGAAGATACAGCAAAATTCAAAGATACAGAAAATTCAACAAAGCAAAGAAACAGAAAACTCAACCAAGACAAAAAAGCCTTCCCCAGCTACTGTTTTCTTTGTTGAGGGTGCCTCTCTAGGAAGAAGAAATAGGTTAGCTTATAGTATGGTGAATGAGCAGCAAAAGGAATTACTGAATGATCTGGCGAGAATTCCTCGTTTAGTGTTTGTCGATGAACTATATTCATCTAGGTTCTTTGTAACTCCTATGGGAGAAACATTCTTCCTAGAGGACCAAAGCAATCTAAGGACTTCCTTTTATGGCTCGGCTAATTCTATTATGTTTTTCATATCTAATAGACTGCAGGATTTTCAGCTAGAGCCTTCTTGTCAAATTTTAAATCAAAGCAGTTATTATCAGATTTCCATGATGGCTCAGAGCGTCCCAAGGGTGACTGGGTTACCACCTACATGGCCTAAGGTACGACTTTTACTGTGGAATTACAGGGGTGTAGCAAGAAGGTCTCAAGACTTTGTGCGTACCTTAAGGGATCTGAAGAATCAGTACAAGCCTAACATGGTACTGATTACTGAGACTTTGTGGCAAGCAGGAGAGAATCATGGTGTGATTCCACTTTGATTTCCTCCAACGAATCGGTTTGAGATACCTGGAGAAAACAACATGGGTGGTATGTGGTTCTTCAGGAACGACAGTGTTAGGGTCAACATTAATGGTGAGGCTCAGAGTTTCAGGCTTAATGTTGAACCCAACAGATAGATTACTGTTTAAACATATGTATGAGAACCATTTTTCTTTGAATATTTTCCAGTTATGTATCCGTTTATGTAATAATAATATGCATGTTTGCTTTGAGCCTTTTCCATTTATTATCTCTTTTACGCCCATAGGCACAAATAATTATGTTGTTTTATTCGCTTCAGGGAATAGATCAGAGTCAATTCATCGGGATCCATAATAATTCATTTTAATACTGGGGGTGTCTGTACTCTTCAAGGGTATATGCTCTTCCAGAGCGTAAATATACGATCTTCTAGATCATATTTAAAACATGCGTTCTTCAGGAACATATTCGGGTTTATGCTCTTCTGGAGCGTGTTAATCTTTTTCTCGTTTCGAGATATCATAATTTGTTATATTGACATCCACAGATATAATTCTCCCCCTGTGGATGTCAATTTTTGCATTATTTTCGAGACTAATGCTTAAAGCATTATTCTAGAAACAATTATAAAGTACTGAATAGTAAATAAAATAAATTGCAATGCGTAATAATTTAAACTGAACATAAAATTGAATATAAAATGAATTGCTCCTTCAGAGTAAGCAAGTATAATATCCACCTTCTGATGGTTATATAATTTCCATCTTCTGGTGGTAATAGTTTTTATTTTCGATTTTCCTTTGAAGGATCTTCAGGATCTTTTTGAACGGTAAGACTTCCAGTCTTCGTTGTATTTTCTTTTATTGAGTCTGCTGGACTCTTATATTTAGTCTTCCAGACTGTTATCATTTAAATGCATTTCAGCATTTAATGCCCATGATAAATTTCTTCTGAAAAAATTTGAGGGCCTCAAATTCAAGTAACATAATTAAATAAATAGAGACTTAATTAAAATAAATAAACATAGGCCTTTCATTAATTAGCCCAAAATAAATAACAGAAAATTTAAAAATGATGGGCCTTGTACAAGCCCAAGCAAAACATAAATAAAATTAAAGGCGAGAGATTTAAATGCAATGGGCCTTGTTAATAGCCCAATCGTAATCAAAACATAAAATATGCTTACTCGATAAATCTTTCAGCAATAATATCTATAATATATCATATTAATATATGGGCCTTTTAATAGCCCAATCGTAAAAAAAAACATAAAATATGCTTACTCGATAAATTTTTCAGCAATAATATATATAATATATTATACTTATACCTGGTTATTATTCCGGCCAAACAATTAAGTATAATAGCCTTCCGGGCTTGCCGGGAAAATCCCGAGGTGCTAAATTCCGTTCGAGGCGCTAAATTCCGGCCAAACACTTCCAGGCTTGCCGGGGAAAATCTCGAGGCGCTAAAATTCGGCCAAAACACTTCCGGGCTTTGCCGGGAAAATCTCGAGTCGCTAATTTTCGGCCATAAGTACAATAGCCTTCCGGGCTTGCCGGGAAAATCCCGAGGCGCTAAATTCCGTTCGAGGTGCTAAATTCCGGCCAAACACTTCCGGGCTTGCCGGGAAAAATCTCGAGGCGCTAAATTTCGGCCAAAACACTTCTGGGCTTGCCGGGTTCCGGCCAAACACTGTTCACGGTCGCCGGATTCCAGCCAAAATTACTGTTCACGCGCGCCAGATTCAGGCCAAAATTACTATTCACGCGCGCCGGATTCCGGCCAAAGATACAATCCGTGAACTCAACAACCCCAACATCATCCAATCCACAATTAACAATCAATCAAGCAACAACAACAACAACCCATTCAAAACAATAAAAAACAATCCAAAAATACAAAAAAAAATAAACACCCACGAGCTCACCGGCGGCGATGTTGCAGGCGGCGGGGCGACACCGGGCATAGGTGGCGAAGGCGCGACCGACTGAGAGCGGCGAAGAGGAGGCTCTGGTGACGCGGCATCGGCAGGAGCGGCGGCCGGCAGCTCTTATTCTAGAGATAGACCCGACTGCTCCGGTCGGGTCGTCGGATCCGTCGTCGGGTCTTCCACTGCTGGTAGAGCGTCAATCGCCAGCTGAGGACGGGAACAGCGAGGTCAGGTCGGTGACGGCGTGGGGAGCACACCCAGGTGAGCGGTGACGTGCACGGCGGAGCGGACAGGGTGGCGCCAGAGAAGAAGGTGGCCGACCAGATTTTGTTTTCCTCTCCTTTTTCTTTTCAGTGTTTCTGTACTGGAAATCTTCAAAAACGGGTAGAGTTATCGTGCTGATAACGTGTTATAAAAGCAAAGGATTAAAAGAAGAAGATTTGGGAGGAGAAGAATTTTCCGGTCAAATTCCGGCGATAGAGAAGTCGGCCGGTGGGGGGGGGGAAAGTCAGGAAGCACCCGGTTTTTTCATTCCATTCACTTTCATCCTTACACAATATATATAATAATATATAGTATGTATTTGGTATGTATTTAATATGTATTACAATGACATACACACAAGTATTTATACATTATTTTATAACAGTTTTTATTGTTTTTGACAAAAGGCGCGGAAAAAGAATCCTCATTAATGGTATTATTGTAAATAAAGAGATAAATATAACAACCCTCTAATAACTCCACCCATCATCTCTTTTGCACCTTTCTCTTCTCCACGCTTTAGCGGTCTCTTCTCCACACTTTTTCTTCTCTTCTTTTTTTTGCCTAATTCTCCATACTTTTTTTTCTGTCTCCCATCTTGCCACTTACGATAGTTGATTTTTCATAAATTCTTTTATATATAAATTAAGAAAACATATAATTTTTAAACCTATGAAGGAAAACTTAAAATCTAAAATGGAGTTAAACTTTTTTTGTAACAGCCGGGTAATTTTTACGTTTTTACCGTCACCGTAAAATTTATTTATAGTCGTTTACCATTAAAATTGATCTTGGGTAATTAGTTAATGGTAATTTATGCATCGGATTCCGAAACCGAGCCTTGTCCCACGCTCGGGATTTTTCTGCGGATTTTTTGGACCAAGTTGGAATTTTTGGGTCCAGGAATCTTCAGAAAAGTCTGGATTAACCCCGAGTTACCGGACCAGAAATAAAGTCAAGGGGGTACATTAGTTATTTTCTGGTCCGGACAGAACCCGCCTCACTTGCTGCACAGTGAGGGGGCTGCAGCCGCCATTCACTGTGAGGCATGTGAATAATAAATAACCAAAAACACTTACCTACCACCAAAACTACGTAGTTTTGGCAGCAACCCATCTTCCTCTTCCTTTCTTCTTCTTTTGCCGGCCACACACCGACCACTGCCACCCTCCCCTCTTTCCCCTCTTCTCCTTTTTCCTCACCTCTCCCTCGCTGCCGTCGTCCCTCTTGCACTGCCGCCGATATGACGACCTGACGAGACGAGCCGAACTCGTCCTGCTGCCGTGCACGCCGCCTGTTGCCGCTTGCTGCACCGCCATCTACAGCCACCAGCCGACGAGTGCCTTCCTCGTCCGATCTCCCCCTCACGCCACTTCTTCGTCTCGCCTTCGCCGCCGCCTCGCGCTGCCCGTGCCATCGTCAGCCTCGCCTTGTTCACGCCGCCGCCGGGCTCACCAAGGTGAGCAAACCCTTGGGATGAAGACGACCCGCAACCCGAGTCCAACACACCACCGGGTCGAGGCGCTGGGTCGGGTTGACCCGGATGTCCACCTGGGTTAGTTGTGATGGTGGGCTTGGGTACTTGGGCTTGGTCAGTAGAGTTGGGCTATGGATTGCTGGGTTTGGACGTGGGCTACATAGTATGGCCCAGTCCGAAATTTTTTTAAAAAAAAAGAGAAGAAGGAATAAAATTTGGGAAAATAAGATTAGATAAAAATAATTTTGGGAAGATATAATTCTAGAAAATATGATGTAGGGGAAATAATTTATGGAGGAAAAAAATAATAATAATATTTGTTGAAATAATATTTTGGAAAGTACATACTTATGGAATAATTTTGGAAAGGGTATTATCAAGGTAATAAAATACCAGAATAATATCCGAGTATAGGTATAAGTATAGCATTATCTTAGACATTGGAAGTAAATGGTGAATGATGATGATGATAGGAAATAACCCGGGGGAGTAACCGAGACGAGTCCGTATTTAGTTTCCGATATACAGTAGTAGCATGACATTGCATATCACTTATGTGTGCATAATATTTGTTGATATAGGAGTTGATAACGAGCAGATACCTGAGGAACCGGACTTGGAGTCTGTGGGGCATTTCCAAACTTGATAATCGGCTAAGGTGAGGATGGATAACCTTGGTTATGTGCCTGTAATACTGTGTTTGTTTTTTTTGTTTGATTGAATTGTTGAATCGATTATTGGCCGTTATATGATTGCTATGGAAATTGTTGATGATTATTGTTTGCTATTTAATTGCTATGGATTTTGCCATGATGTTGCTGGAATGTGCTGTTTGATTGTGGTATTGTGAGTATTTAATGTTGTGAAATTGTTGGCTGGTTGAGCTTGAGGAATGAGATAATAAAAGTTGAGCAATTGATAAAAGAATAATGGAATTGGAATTGAATTTGAGATGATGATATAATTGTCACTTGGGAAGTAGTGGTACGACTAGATGGTTAGAGACTAGTTCTGTGGTGTCATGGCCGGTTGGTTGGTTGATTGGGATGTTGATCCCGGATTTGTGATATTGGGATGTTGATCCCGGATTTGTGATATTGGGATGTTGATCCCGGATTGTTGGTATTGGGATGTTGATCCCGGATTGTGGTTGGGCCTGGCATCCAGAATTAGTTAATAACCAGGTACGACCCTAGCTTGTCTAGTAACGGGGCCCGGAAGTTAAAATTGGTAATAAAAATAATTAAGCATTCTTTTGGTCTTGGCATAGTTGTTATGGCAGTTTTCTTCTGTTGTGATTGTTTGTGCTTACTGTTGAGATTGTTGTGCTTACTTCGAAAGTATTACAGTTGAATACATATCTCTATTTATCCTTCATCGGTGAGCACTTCGGACTCACCCCTCGCCTGCGGGGTTTCATCCCGTAGGTTTGGTTATCTCGTAGTTCAGGTACGATGTACGTTGGCTGCTGCTTTCTTCTCCACCTGACTCCGGATCCATACCTCCGCTGCATGTGCATATAAGTCTTCCACTGTTGTGTCATTTATGTTGCTGTGCTGCTTTTCTATATTGCTTATGATGTTGATATTGTGGATTGTGCCGCTATCTTGAGCTTTGAGTGAGGATTGAATAATAGTCCCCGAGTGTGGGTGACAGATGTTGCTTGTACATTTGTTGTATCTAAATTTTACCGTGTAGTATTTTGTCAACGATGTACTGTCTGTTCTATCAATAAGAACAGTTCCAGCACGTGTTTACCGTGAACGGTAAAGACGGGTCGGGGCGCTTCAGTTTGGTAGCGGAGTAGGCAGTAGGTCATTAGGGACATAACTGTGGTTGCATGATTATTTGTTTGTGCGTAAGATTTGTCACAACATGATATGACATGCATACATGTACATCTCATATAGGTACGAATGGATCCGGTTGGAGGGAATCAGCATGCTGGAGGTCACATAGATGATGATCAAGTATCGGTGGATCAACCGCAGCAAGTTGCGGGAGTTCCGGAACACCTTCCGAATATTCCTTTGGGAGACCCTACGCAGATGCTGAACGTGGTAACTCAGATTCTGCAGAGGCAAGATGCCAGGGATGCACGTATTGATGCTATGGGAGCCCGAGAACAGGAAAATCATGGGCTAGTTGAGGATCCAGTGTATATGAAGCTGGAGAAGCTTGGGGTAGAGATCTTCACCGGTGTCACTACACCACAGGATGTTGATCGATGGCTCAGACAGATAAACAGGGTTATGCTGAAGCTGACATGTAGGAACGACAGGTGGGCCAGATATGCCGCTGCCATATTCTGAGGAGATGTTGTAGATTAGTGGGAGTCTACCACCAGAGACATGCTGACACCTATCACTATGCCGTGGAACCAGTTTATGGAGATGTTCCGAAGGAAGTTTGTTTCCGAGGCGTACCAAGACCATCTGAGACGGGAGTTTTTGGGACTACAACAGAGACCAGATCAGACGGTCAATGATTATGAGATCAAGTTCAACCGCCTGTCCATCTATCCAGTGAGTTTGTGGCTACTTCGGAGGCCAGATGTAAACGTTTCTGGGATGGTCTTCGATCTGGCATCCAGACAGTCGTGGGGTGCAAGGTCTACGAGACTTACCAGGACATGCTGACAGAAGCCCTGAGAGCTGAGATTATTTGGCTCGGTAATGAGAGGGATTAACAGAAGATCCGCAAGAGACATGCCGCATAGAGTTCTGGGGGACAGAACAAGAGGTTCCAGACACCAGCGAACCGGTCAGGATATGGACAGAGCCGGTTCATACCAGGGAGTCAGAGACGTGGATGAAACAACAACTACAACAACCGAGGCAATTCTTGGACTCAGTCTGGAGGGACTTTATCTTGGAGTGCTCGCCCGAGACCTCCTTTGTCTCAGGTGAGGTGCTATGAGTGTAACGAAGTTGGGCACTACTGTTATGCTTGTCCCAAGTTGGGAAGATCTGGAGGTTCGGCACCTGTTCAGACCGTGCAAGCTTCGGTTGCCAGTGTACCTAGTGGTTCTGGAGTTGGCCGAGGCCGAGGACGTGGAGCTGTTCCTGCTAGGACCCAGTCAGCCATGAACCAGAGTACAGCAGTGCCGAGAGCATTTGTGATCACCGCTGATGAGGATCCAGAGAATGCTGATGTCATAGCAGGTACCTTTACAGTTTTTGGTAGTACTGCTTATACTTTGATTGATCCTGGTGCTACGCATTCGTTTATTGCGCAAAGCTTTGCAATACTACATAACTGTACGGGAGAGAGTTTAGCTTGTCCGATGAGGGTTAGGTTACCTGCGGGTATAGTGGTCAGGTTAACCCATGTGTGCAGAGACGTTTCGCTTTCATATGATAGTGAGGTTTTTCTTGCACGGTTGATTGTGATGAACATGGGAGGTTTTGATATCATCTTGGGGATGGACTGGTTGTCCAAGTACAGTGCTATAGTGAACTGTCGAACCAAGGAAGTGTTGTTGACTTTCGATGGTGGACATAAGATTTTGTTGACAGGTATTGGGAGAACTGCTACTACATGTAGTATCCCTGCTAATCAGGATGTTGGGATGAAGTCGTTGGGACTAGAAGCTTTGCTGACCCATGTCAAGGGGGAAGAAGTTCAGACTTCGGTTTTAGGGGACATCATAGTCGTGAGGGAGTTTCCAGATGTGTTTCCAGAGGACCTCCCAGGATTGCCACCTGACAGGGAAGTTGAGTACACTATCGATTTGATGCCGGGAGTGACACCTATCTCGATGGCACCATATCGGATGGTACCGACAGAACTCCAGGAGTTGAAGAAGCAGTTGGATGAGCTACTCGAGAAGGGTTTCATCAGACCTAGTACATCACCTTGGGGATCACCAGTCCTCTTTGTGAAGAAGAAAGATGGCAGTTTGCGGATGTGTGTGGACTACCGACAGCTGAACAAAGTGACAGTGAAGAACAAGTACCCGCTTCCCAAGATTGATGATCTCTTTGATCAGTTACAGGGAGCTATTGTATTTTCTAAGATTGATCTTCGATTTGGCTACCATCAGGTCAAGATTGTAGAGAAGGACATACCGAAAACAGCCTTCCGTACTCAGTATGGACATTTTGAGTTCACAGTGGTTCCTTTTGGTTTGACCAATGCACCTACAGTTTTCATGTGCTTGATGCACTTGGTCTTGAACGAGTTCTTGGATAAGTTTGTGGTAGTCTTCATCGACGACATCTTGATCTACTCCAAGAATAGGGAAGAACATTAAAAGCACCTGAGGGTAGTATTATAGAGGCTGCGAGAGAAGGAATTGTATGCTAAGTTCAGTAAGTGCAAGTTCTGGCTTGAGGAAGTTGCATTCCTTGGACATGTTGTATTTGGGGATGGGATTAAGATTGACCCTGCTAAAGTGAAAGCTGTTCTAGAGTGGGAGCCGCCCAAGATGGTACCTGAAGTCAGAAGTTTTCTTGGCCTTGCAGGATATTACCGGAGATTCATTGATGGTTTTTCCTTGATAGCCAGTCCCATGACCAAGCTATTGAGGAAAGATCAAGCTTTTGTATGGAGTGATGCCTGCCAGAAGAGTTTTGATGAACTGAAGAAGAAGTTGACATCAGCACCAGTTTTGACAGTACCTAAGCCCGGAGTGGAGTACGTGCTGTTTTGTGATGCTTCAGGTCTTGGTTTGGGAGCAGTTCTGATGCAAGAAGGCCGAGTGATTGCCTATACTTCGAGACAGTTGAGGCCACATGAGAAGAACTATCCGACACATGATCTGGAGATGGCTATAGTGATTCTTGCTTTGAAGATATGGCGACATTATCTGTTTGGAGAGAGATGCAGGATCTTCACAGATCATAAGAGTCTCAAGTACATCATGACTCAGAAGGAACTTAACCTACGACAACGACGATGGGTTGAGTTGCTGAATGATTATGATTGTACTATTGAGTATCACCCTGGAAAAGCTAATGTTGTAGCAGATGCTTTGAGCCGGAGACAGCCAGAAGATGCTTCCACGACCTACTCGATGTCCTCACTCATCGAGTTAAGGAAGAAGGGAGTTGATTTGTCAGTAGATGAGACAAGAGTTTTGTTAACCCACATTGAAGTCAAGTCTAACGTGAGAGGCTGGATTGTGGAACTACAAGATGGAGATCCTGACTTGATCAAGCTGAAGAAAGCAGTCTGTAGTGGGAAAGAAGACAAGTTTTGCATAGCTGAGGATAGTGCATTGATGCTGGGGAAACGTTTATGTGTACCCAGTGTTGGTGACCTACGCAGTCAGATTCTAGAAGAGGGACATATGACGCCGTATGCTATGCATCCCGGAAGCACCAAGATGTACCAGAATTTGAGGAGTCATTTCTGGTGGCCACGTATGAAGAAGGATGTAGTCGAGTATGTGGCTAAGTGTATCACTTGTCAGCAAGTGAAAGCCAAGCATCAGGCTCCAGCAGGGAAGATGAGATCGTTGTTAGTGCCAGAGTGGAAGTGGGAGATGATCACTATGGATTTTGTGGTTGAATTACCGTTGACCCGGAGACAGCATGATGCCATCTGGGTTATCATTGACCGACTTACAAAATCAGCTCATTTTCTCCCCATCCGACAGACAGATACTATGGATAAGTTGGCGAAACAGTATGTTGTAGAGATTGTGAGACTACATGGGATTCCTAAGTCCATAGTCTCAGACAGGGATCTGAGATTCACATCACGGTTTTGGAAGAGTCTGCAGGCAGCTTTGGGGACGAAGCTGAGTTTCAGTACTGCTTTTCATCCTCAGACAGACGGGCAGTCAGAGAGGACTATTCAGACACTGGAGGATATGTTAAGGGCTTGTGCTCTTAACTTCAGTGGGAGTTGGGATCAGTATTTGTCTTTAGCGGAGTTCGCCTACAACAACAGTTTTCATTCCATCATTGGCATGCCACCGTTTGAAGCTCTTTATGGAAAGAAATGCCGAAGTCCAGTATGTTGGGATGAAGAAGGTCTCCGTTTGATTATGGGTCCAGATTTGGTTAAGCAGATAGTGGAAAAGATTCAGGTAGTTAAGCAGAGCATGAGAGCAGCACAGGACCAACAGAAGAGTTATGTTGAAAAACATCGCCGTGAGATGGAGTACCAAGTAGGAGAGAAAGTTTTCCTCCGAGTTGCACCATGGAAAGGTGTTATTAGATTTGGGAAAAGAGGGAAGCTGAGTCCTAGGTACATTGGACCATATGAGATTGTGGAAAGAGTTGTACCCTTGGCATATAGACTGTCTTTACCAGAGGAGTTGTCCCGGATTCATGATGTGTTTCATGTTTCCATGTTGAGGAAGTACAGATCTGATCCGAGTCATGTGGTTACTACAGCAAATGTAGAGGTCGCTGAGGATCTTACGTATACGGAATTACCAGAGCAGATCCTTGCCCGAGAGGTCAGACAGTTGAGGAATCGAGTCATTCCTATGGTGAAAGTCAAGTGGAGCAAGCACTCTGCGAACGAGTCGACGTGGAAAGTTGAGGAGCACATGCGTTCACAGTATCCGCACCTGTTTACAGGACCGGAGTGAATTTCGAGGACGAAATTCTTTTTAAGGTGGGTAGGCTGTAACAGCCCGGGTAATTTTTACGTTTTTACCGTCACCGTAAAATTTATTTATAGTCGTTTACCATTAAAATTAATCATGGGTAATTAGTTAATGGTAATTTATGCATCGGATTCCGAAACCGAGCCTTGTCCCACGCTCGGGATTTTTCTGCTGATTTTCCGGACCAAGTTGGAATTTTTCGGGTCCAGGAATCTTCAGAAAAGTCTGGATTAACCCCGAGTTACCGGACCAGAAATAAAATCAAGGGGGTACATTAGTTATTTTCTGGTCCAGACAGAACCCGCCTCGCATGCTGCACAGTGAGGGGGCTGCAGCCGCCATTCACTGTGAGGCATGTGAATGGCCAGTACGCCCGTGCATCGCCAGTTGTAGCCCGTGATTTCTTTTTTCTTCTTTTCCCTGCACCACCTCACCCTCTGCAACACTTCATCTGCAAACTCACGAACCAACTCACCTTCCTTCCTGCAAACCAAAATCTGCAAAAACATCAACTACACACCAAACCAGGAAAAAAATAATAAATAACCAAAAACACTTACCTACCACCAAAACTACGTAGTTTTGGCAGCAACCCATCTTCCTCTTCCTTTCTTCTTCTTTTGCCGGCCACACACCGACCACTACCACCCTCCCCTCTTTCCCCTCTTCTCTTTTTTCCTCACCTCGCCCTCGCTGTCGTCGTCCCGCTTGCACTGCCGCCGACATGACGACCTGACGAGACGAGCCGAACTCGTCCTGCTGCCGTGCACGCCGCCTGCTGCACCGCCATCTACAGCCACCAGCCGACGAGTGCCTTCCACGTCCGATCTCCCACTCACGCCACCTCTCCGTCTCGGCCTTCGCCGCCGCCTCGCGCCGCCCGTGCCATCGTCAGCCTCGCCTTGTTCACGCCGCCGCCGGGCTCACCAAGGTGAGCAAACCCTTGGGATGAAGACGACCCGCAACCTGAGTCCAACACACCACCGGGTCGAGGCGCTGGGTCGGGTTGACCCGGATGTCCACCTGGGTTAGTTGTGATGGTGGGCTTGGGTACTTGGGCTTGGTCAGTAGAGTTGGGCTGTGGATTGCTGGGTTTGGACGTGGGCTGCATAGTATGGCCCAGTCCGAAATTTAAAAAAAAAAAGAGAAGAAGGAATAAAATCTGGGAAAATAAGATTAGATAAAAATAATTTTGGGAAGATATAATTCTGGAAAATATGATGTAGGGGAAATAATTTATGGAGGAAAAAAAATAATAATATTTGTGGAAATAATATTTTGGAAAGTTCATACTTATGAAATAATTTTGGAAAGGGTATTATCAAGGTAATAAAATACCGGAATAATATCCGAGTATAGGTATAAGTATAGCATTATCTTAGACACTGGAAATAAATGGTGAATGATGATGATGATAGGAAATAACCCGGGGGAGTAACCGAGACGAGTCCGTATTTAATTTCCGATATACAGTAGTAGCATGACATTGCATATCACTTATGTGTGCATGATATTTGTTGATATAGGAGTTGATAACGAGCAGATACCTGAGGAACCGGACTTGGAGTCTGTGGGGCATTTCCAAACTTGATAATCGGCTAAGGTGAGGATGGATAACCTTGGTTATGTGCCTGTAATACTGTGTTTGTTTTTGCTGTTTGATTAAACTGTTGAATCGATTATTGGCTGTTATATGATTGCTATGGAAATTGTTGATGATTATTGTTTGCTATTTAATTGCTATGGATTTTGCCATGATGTTGCTGGAATGTGTTGTTGGATTGTGGTATCGTGAGTATTTAATGTTGTGAAATTGTTGGCTGGTTGAGCTTGAGGAATGAGATAATAAAAGTTGAGCAATTGATAAAAGAATAATGGAATTGGAATTGAATTTGAGATGATGATATAATTGTCACTTGGGAAGTAGTGGTACGATTAGATGGTTAGAGACTAGTTCTGTGGTGTCATGGCCGGTTGGTTGGTTGATTGGGATGTTGATCCCGGATTTGTGATATTGGGATGTTGATCCCGGATTTGTGATATTGGGATGTTGATCCCGGATTGTTGGTATTGGGATGTTGATCCCGGATTGTGGTTGGGCCTGGCATCCAGAATTAGTTAATAACCAGGTACGACCCTAGCTTGTCCAGTGACGGGGCCCGGAAGATAAAATTGGTAATAAAAATAATTAAGCATTCTTTTGGTCTTGGCATAGTTGTTATGGCAGTTTTCTTCTGTTGTGATTGTTTGTGCTTACTGTTGAGATTGTTGTGCTTACTTCGAAAGTATTACAGTTGAATACATATCTCTGTTTATCCTTCGTCGGTGAGCACTTCGGACTCACCCCTCGCCTGCGGGGTTTCATCCCGTAGGTTTGGTTATCTCGTAGTTCAGGTACGATGTACGTTGGCTGCTGCTTTCTTCTCCACCTGACTCCGGATCCATACCTCCGCTGCATGTGCATATAAGTCTTCCGCTGCTGTGTCATTTATGTTGCTGCTTTTCTATATTGCTTATGATGTTGATATTGTGGATTGTGCCGCTATGTTGAGCTTTGAGTGAGGATTGAATAATAGTCCCCGAGTGTGGGTGACAGATGTTGCTTGTACATTTGTTGTATCTGAATTTTACCGTGTAGTATTTTGTCAGCGATGTACTGTCTGTTCTATCAATAAGAACAGTTTCGGCACGTGTTTACCGTGAACGGTAAATATGGGTCGGGGCGCTTCATTTTTTATTACTATCCTAAATTTTTATTCATTGATCTTGTCATTGAATTGATTAATAACTCAGGCTGTTGATGTTTCTGGTTTTGTATGTTTAGCAACTGTGGTGGTCTATGAGTTTGTATTCAGTTAGCAATCTAGGTTTTGAAAAATGCACACCACTTGTTTGATGATTTGCCTAAGAGAATTGGAGCCATATCTTTAGTTTGTTGTTCACTTGCATTTTCTTACCCCTTGCATTTCTGTTCAAATACTGCCTGTGTTGATTGAATTTAGAACAAAGATTTTATTTTAAAGGCACACTTGCCAGTTTGTATAAGTTTCTCTATAGCAGTGGAAATGGAAATGGCGAGCTGCAAATATATGTCGCCTATAAAACTTCATTGTAATGTTTTTTTCTTTAATTAATATCTGATCTTTATTTAAGAGAAACATTTAACGCATAAAAATTATTAGGTATGCAATTGCATAATCCTTCGTCTCTATTCAGACCATTTTTTTAGGTTTTGGTTTTTGAATTGCTTTTTATTACTTCTCGATGAACAACAACGTTTTGCCAATGTATAATTTTATTTCTAAAAATAAAAATTATATAATACCAGATAAAATATTACTTAAAATATTTTGCATATTAAATACAATATTTAGTAAATTACATTTTAAATTAAATTATTAATAAATAATATCATATGATTTTGTTGTAATACTCAAATGTAATCTATATATTTTATTTAATAATTTATTAATCTAATAAGTTTTAGATTTTTAAAATTCAAAAATATTTTTCAACTTTATTTCAACCAAATTTGTATTTTTAATTTCTTAAAATAGTTTTAAAGTACAAAATATCTAAACTGATTTTTTTCAAACACTCTCAAAACAATTATCAGTTCTTAATCTTCAAAACAATTCTAAAGAACTAAAAATACAAAACAAATTCCAAAGGCACCCAAAGCATCAGAGAATCCTTGCACCTTCTAATTGAAATCCCATTCGTCTTGGGCCTTAACCATGAATTGTTAATTTCTTAGGCCTTGCTTTTCCCGTAAGCTTTGAGGAAAGCAAGACCTATAAGATACCAACAATCCATGGCCTTTGGCCCAAGACGAATGGAATTTCTTTATTCTCGAGTGGCCAACAGATGATACTTTAAGGTATGGTTCTTGTGCCATGTTTGCTGTAGCCAAAACAAGGAGGATGAAGATTACAAAAATCTTTCTCATTTTCAAGGAAATGATACTGACAAGGGATAGAATTTTTCCTATCAGTGTAAGCTGTATATGGATTAGAGGCTGACTGATTTTATAGGCTGTCCAAGGCTAACAATTACAATACCAGCGTGGTTTTGATGGGATGCATAGAATTAATAATGGTTGTTGGGGCTTTAGGTACTACGTGTCAATTGGGTGGGTTGCACTTCTCCATGTTAGTTACACTGGCAGATTTGGCGGATTTATCGAAGGCTCAAGACCTGTTCTTTATTTGCGTACAGCTATTTTGACGAGATTTTTTTTTTTATAAGTTCTTTAATCCATTTTTTTTTAAAAAAAACTAGAAATAAAGATTACATACTTACAGAGAAATCCCCCAAGGGCCTGGGCTATAATAAGAACTCCTAATGTAAGAGTTCAATTCTGACATTACAAAAAGATCCCTCGTGATAAAAATTAGAATATTGGCAGGAGTCGAATATTTTGGTGGTGGCGAACATTCTGAGAAAAAAAAAAAATGATAGAGTAAAATTTTAATTGAAGACCTCTGAATCTGAAGCCTTCCATGAGGGCCAGGACCCTGACCCTGACCTGACGAGAACCAAAACCATGCGGAGGACACCTTTCAAAAGACATCATTTGTGGAACCTCCTTTAGCCTTTACAATTCACGAGATTAGCAATTTTTTTGGTTGGGTTTTCGGATTTTTTGGGCCCCTATGTTTAGTGGTTTGGCCAATTTGATACCCCGATATTTTTTTTGGCCGGGCATATACCCCGAGATTGCATGGGCAGGCCAAACGTATACCCCTAGTCAGGCACCTGCTGACGTGGAGGCTGTCCGGGGTATTTGCGCGTGTTACTGTAGCAAAACGACGTCGTTTTAGAGGATTGGCTTTGAGTGAAGTGGGCCCCACTAAGCCACCTGTGTCCAAGAAGCCATGAAACGACGTCGTTTTTTCACTTAAAACAACGTCGTTTTGCTACAGTAACACGCGCAAATACCCGGGCAGCCTCCACGTCAGCAGGTGCCTGACCAGGGGTATACGTTTGGCCTGCCCATGCAATCTCGGGGTATATGCCCGGCTAAAAAAAAAGTTGGGGTACCAAATTGGCCAAACCACTAAACACGGGGCTCAAAAAACCCAAAAACTCTTTTTGGTTTGCCATTGCCAATGTAAGTGTGTGCCATTGGCTTCTTTAGACGGGCAGTGATTTATACTTTTGTTTTATGTAGAGAAACTGAATCCCCCATAACCAAGTTGGAACATCTGCGGTTTCCCCACCTTGGCATACTAGATAAAGTCGATTTTTTTTTTGAGAATTAGATAAAGTTGATTTTAACCAACGAGGAGATGCTAGAATCCTTTACACGTTGGAGCTTTGTGCTCACTTTATCTAATACAACGCTTTTTTTAAAAAAGAAAAAAAAACAAGGATGATTGTATTAATTAGATTGCATCAGGATAGTCCTTCTGCAACAAAATATACAGAGCTGAAGGTGGCTTAAGAATCGAATTTACAGGTATTCTACTGGCTTTGCCAAGCCATTCTGCAGCTGCATTCCTACTTTTATAAACAAAAGAAAAAAAACATAATAATTAAATGGTTGGAGCTTAAACTGCTGGAGCTGCTAATGGATAAAATAAATGGCCGCTGGGGTAAAGTATTTTGGTGTTCTTCAACTATAGGTAAGATGGGCACAAATTGTCTCTTCACATAAATGAAATTAACCTTTACGTCCCATTCTTTTGAATTTCAAAACAGATGTCCTCAAAACTGAAAAAAAAATAAAACAATATAGTCCTTTTTGTTAAATATTCAACACCAATTGGATAGGTCTTGGTTGTTACCTAGTTGTGTGGAAATTAGGCAGGTTAGTTATCTATCTAGATTAGGACTTGGTTATCTAGATTAGGTCCTAGTTATCTTTATCTATTTTTCAAGTCGGATGTTGTTAGTTTCCTAATTTCTAACTTATGTTGTTAGTTTTGTAGCTTATATAAAAGCTTTACTTACTCTCACTGAAATAATCATCCCAATCTCTCATTTCTCTCTTTTCTCTCTTTGAGTGTTTTTAGAGAGTACACTTTGTTATTTGTTATTAGTTTCTGTGAGTTTTTCCATCAACCTACCTGTGCAAGTGAATCTTGCTTAGTCTTAGCACAGTCTGCCTGTGCAACGAGATTGGTAGCGTCAAAAGTTAGTGCTTAGTGCTACATATTGTCCAACAATCTGGTAGCGGAGCATTGTTTACGCTGTGATAGCGGAACGTTGTTTAACACTTTTTACCTGTTATAGTAGATAAAATAAATCAATAAAGAGGTGACACATGTCACATCGGGCCAGCTAACTTAGAACATCATTGAATAGTTCCTAGAGCACATGAAGCGTGAGTTTCTAGAGTTATGTCAGCAACATAAACTGATAGTGAATGACTAGAAGAAGAAGTTTGACAGTCTGCCCTTGTATGCAAGCGAATCGATATTCACAATTAGGCCCCAATGTCAAAACTTTTGGAAGGGCTTGAAGGCAGATATCCAAGCCATTACAGGAAGCAAGCAGAAGTTCCAACCATTGCCTTCTATAGAAAAACTTGTAAAGGGTCAAAGTTGGTCTTGCTCTGAACCCTGTGGACGTGGATGGTCTAACGGATTTGGGAGGTTCATCTGGAGGATGGACCAGGTTGGAGGGAACCACCTCTGGCGACACACGTATTAGAGTTCCCCGAGAGAACGTGTCATGCTATGAATGTGGGGAGTTGGGACACTACCGCTAGACCTGTCCTAAATTGGTGAGTATCGGAGACTCAATTCAGGCATAGGCTATACACGCCTCGGTATCGAGTGTTCCCAGTGACTCTAGTGGGTATGGATGTGGACGAGGACGAGGACGGGAAATCCCTACCACCTAGACATAGTCAGCTTTGAATTAGAACATAATTGCTCTACGAGCTTTCGTGATCACAGACAAAGAGGATATCGATGTTGTAGAAGTTATCGCATATATTTTTACAGTATATGACGACAGTACATGCACACTGATTGTTCTTGGAGCTACAAAGTTGATCATTGCATAAAGTTATGCTTTTACAACAAAGTTGTGTCCATAAAAGACTAGATCATCCGATGGGGGTTAGACTATTCATTGAACTTTGTTTGGGTTTAACTGAGCTTATTGGATTTTATTAGATGTTTCAGTATCCAATTTAAATTCATTTTACTTTTGCTGCCATGTCATCCTTACAAGCAGCTTGGGTACCTAGTTATGGTGGGTGAGTCTGTTATAGGCTTAATTAAAGGAAGACAATAGAAATACAGGATTCTCAAAGATTTTGGGTTGAATTGATTTCCTTTAGGATTCTGATTTTATTTCTCCAATTAGCATAATCAGTCTCTTTTATTATTAGAGATTTTCCTTATCTTTATTGCCTTATTAGTTGGATACTCTTTAATGAGTTTTATTAGCATTAATATTAGGTTTCTATCCTTGTATTCACCTTGTCCTATTTAATGGACTCTATGGAATAAAAATAAGCAAGCAAATTCAGACAAAGTCTTATTAGAGGTTGAGCTCTCTCTCTTAACGAGAACTCAAGGTAGCCTACTCCCTTTGAAGAGTTGCAAGGTTAGCTAACTCCCTTAGAGTTGCAAACATAGGCAAGAAAAGAGGTCAGAGTAAACCTCTCAAGGGTCATCGCCCTTGGACTAGATCCTGGAAGGAAGATCCTAACAGAGTCTTCCAATGAGAATTTTTTACATATACGAGTACTCGAACCTGAGACCTCGCTTAAGCGGAACCAATTCACTTACCACTTGGATTAACCCCATATTAGTGAATATTAATAAGTTAATCATTAGCATTATTGTTATGATTCAAGTATATCACGAGCAAGCTCCGGTTACCTTTCTAGCTTTGATATATACCGTACACAAAAGGATAAAATTTTGCACAACGGAGGGGACCCAATGATACAAACGATGCCTTGCTCATATTGTTCAATCCATTGTTTGTTCAAATTACATCTGGTAAGGGTAATGCAATAAGGTTTTCCTATGCTACATTTAGAATATAATGCTTTAAATTTGGATGAGGCACGAAATAATCCAGGAGGAGTTTGACATCTAGATAGTCTGAGTACCGAGGGGTTCGGTGTGATGGGGTGTAATACTCTCCCTAACCCTGATTACATATCGTATGCGGGAGCCATCCTTTCTCTAGGGATTGTTTTTTAAGATGGTGTACAAGACCCTCTTCTCAGGGAAGATTACTACCTGCTTCTTCCATGCAACCCCGGCTCGTCTTAGCCACTGTCTCTGATCATTCATATCTTTGGTGGTGAACTTCCGTGTATTTGTAGTTTTATATGTTTCCCTCTTATTGTAGGCCTCCCTCTGCTTCGTTTGTTTCCCTATAATGCTGATTGTTGTTGGTTTTATGTATATATGCTGTTTAGCTTTTCTTTCAGTTACACATGAATGGAATTTTTTTTGTGATGAGTCTTGTAAGTAACTGAGACTAAGCCTGTAATCTCTGTTCTCTTATCTACACTCGATGCCTATAGGCACTGTTATAATAATATAATGCTAAAAATTGTTTACTGCGTAGAGCCTATGTATTCCTATCATGACTAAACTAATTATCTGCATTTATTGTCAAAGAGGAAATTTTCTGCTTTTCTTGTTCTCGAAAGAGCATGATCCACTAGCTGCCCTAGATGGCTAATATATATTGCCTTCAATCGAATTAAATGCAGGATCAGGATCACCATCCTTGGAATGGAACACTGTATTCAACAGGGAAAAAAGACTATAATGTGAAAGGATTGACACGATTAGAATGGGGCGGCAAAAATGCCAAACTTCAAATTGCAAATGATGAGTCAAGAGACAATCCACGAGAAGACCCTGTATAGTCTCAACTTTCTCCGCCATATTTCTTTGTGGCTTTCTTTGCATGAAAATGGAGTGAATCTTTGGCAATGACCACTAATAAACTAAGCAAGAACCTTCCAGTGGAGCAATCAGTCAATATGAATAGGACATGTTACAAGTAATCATTCGACCAAATAAAAAAGTTAGTCCTCGGCAACCATTTAGAATCATCATTACATGTATGAATATAGAGATTCCGGCATGAACATGCTTCACCAACCCCAAAAATGTTTAGGGGGAAGGAAGCTAGAAGCTAAAGAGTCATTAATCAAGCATTTGTGTGCAACACTTACAGAAAAATTTACAGAAGCAAAGCAACTAAGTAACAGCATCCTGCAAGCCTTTACCGGATTTAAGTAAAATACGTCAGGCCACTTTGTAAGGTGGATGTGACATGCATAATATTTTCACTTATGAAGTTCTGATTTCCAGAATTATTTAAACTTCACCCGGTCAAATTTGGAAATGTGAAAATGGACTAGGCCAGGATAGTGAGTTCACATCTATGTAATGGACTAGGGCCATATTATTTCTATCTTTTCTGGGTTTGGGTTTAATTATGATAGTCCTGTCCTAAATTATGAATCAGTGATTAGTGTATTTGTGTGTGTTAGTGTGGGCAATTCTCAAGTAAATAACTATAAAAAGGTATCTCAAGAAGAAACTTGGATATTTTCCCGATAAATATACGGAGTGATTCCTACAGATTTATGGGGATAATAAAACTTCAATCAACTTAGCGGAACCTCATGCGATGAGTTTTGTTATGTTTTACCTTAGACACAAGAAATGATGCCGGTAAATTATACAACGTTTCTCCCAACAACTTCAACGATAAGAGGGAACTCTGCACATACTTTCTACGAAAACAAATCCCAAATTTTCTCTGTTCACTACTTTATTCATTCCAATTTACGTTCCTCCCACCATACAAAATATGCTTAGCATTGCCTTCGGCTTCAGCCTCTCGGATATATGCTATAACGCGTTAATTTGTTGCGCTCCTTACTCTAATTCCACACATTCAACTTGCGCAATTGCATTTCTAATCTTTTTGTCTTCAGTCTTTTTCGCATCACCATAATCATGCAATTGGCATTTGGTGCTCCGTGTGGAATGTAGGGAAGAGAGGACCGAGTACTAAAGTTGAAAAAAGAGAAAGGTAAAATGATGGGAATGTTTTGATTCCATGTCCTTTCACACAATTACGTATCCCAGGATTATCCAAGTGAAGAAGAAGTCTATCCGAAGGAAAAAGCTACCACTTGCTATTGAGGGAGAGGGAAGAAAGAACAGAAGGAGAGGAATGATTGATTAGAGCTTACTTAATTACCATTCTATAAAATTTTAATAAGCTAGGTACTTTTAAAAAGCAGTTTAATTTGTTTATACTACAACATACGTGGGGTAATGAGATTGATCCCAATGGACTCTTTGAAAGTAGTTGGGGTTGAGAAATTTAGATAATTTAGGTTTTCAATCCGTGAGATTGAAAATAGATTTTTATAATTAATGAATATCACATTAAAATCCTTTTTTTTTCATTGTAAAATGAATTTAATTAGTCATTAAGATTATTTTAGTTATTAATTTTTTTTTTGAGAACTTAGTTATTAAAAAAATTCAGAAGTGATACTAATTAATTGCGAAATTTTCTTTCATTTCTTAAGAATTATCATGTGTCCCTAAGCACAAGATGGAAAAATCTTTTTTTTTTTTAAGTCCAGATGCACCAAAATCAGAAAGCAGATTAATTCGAACAAATTAAACAAGACGATATATGGACAAAAATTCCAGAGCCAAGAAAGAGTTTAAGAAAAGTATATTTCCCATCATTTGCATAAGCAAACGTTGTTTTTTTTTTTTTTCTTCTTAATGAGAACTCTGGTATTGGCTGTGTAAATGAATGCTCTGGCATTTGTTTCCTTAATTGATGCAGGGCATAGAGCAAAGGATGAGGTGGGGTTTCTCTTAGAATCTACTACACCAAAGTCATCAGATCTGAAAAGGAAGTAGCTTCGATTGTCCACTAATCCTCCCTCTTCCTCCAAAAGTATTCCTTCTCCTTGAAGCCAATCAATGTATCATTATGAAGGCCTAGAAAACACAATTTAACGCCATTTTCCGACCAAATTTAGCTATTGGACGTGTAATTGGACATCAATCTTGTGAACAAATCAGATTCAAGACCTGGAAGCCGACCCATTTTAAGTCGGGTGTCCACAGTATGAAGTCGTCAAACCAAAATATTATACTTACATGCTTGTGGACCTTTGGTGTTTATTACAAGAGCGTTTACTCTGAAGAGGAAGTGGAGGGAACGTGAGCCGGGAGGAGGGAAGGAAAGAAGAAAAAAAAAAGAAAAACTAGGGAAATGAGAATTAATAATTCATAGATGCCAATGGCTGTTGGCTTGAATATAACGAATTCAGTCTCATCTAAATAAGATTAACTAAGGTTGTGGGTTTAAATCCTATAGAAAATATAGGATATTGAGAAGCAACTAAACATTTTTTTTTTTTGAAAACCAACTAAACATTTAAATAAACGACAAAGAAAACTTACATTCATTTCCTCTTGTGAAATAGAGGAAAGCACCCTGGTAAGTGGTAACTGGGTTTTATTTCAATTATTAGATGTTTTCTTTTGCCGTATTGGTAATTTAATTAAATTCAAAAGTAACAAAATTAAATTCGATTGAGGCCTATAATATCCAGAGTGAATATAGAGTTCTACATTCTTTCTTTCTTTTTTTTCTTTTTATGAATATATGTATCGAGACCTACATTCGACCCTCAAGGTCCTACATCTCAAATTGCTTTATGAATTTATTTTGGTCAAGCGGGTCGCCTTAAGCAAACGTAGGCATTGATGAAATATTTATAGCAAATTAAGCTAACCATTCACTCTTAATACATTTTCGGCGATATAATTTTGTTAAAGTCAATAGCAAAGTTAGACATAATTTTTAAGGGGGCTATAAATAATTATTTTATTTAGTAATAAGAATTTATATGAACATAAAATCAAAAGACGCCAAATATATGTCAAGATAAGGATTTACATAGAAAATAAAAATGTTTTGAGAGAACATGAAATCGCCAATGGCTGAAGTGGACTACCATTCATATCATTTGTTGAATACTCTTCGTGTTTTTGTTCTAAATTTTCCTTCACTCGCTGCGAAGCAAAGCCAAACCGACAAAATCTTTTGAGTTGCAAGACCCAATCGTTCTCCACTTAACCTCTGTCACTGTTGCCTAGTATCTGCCTCCGTAAACCAACGTTAAGAAGAAACATCCTTCTAAAATTATAGGAAAAAAGTGTTTTTTCATCTTTGTATTAGACCTCAAATTTGGAAGTCATCCCTCTATTAGATTTCGGCTTGTTTTCATCCCTCTATTTGTTAATTTTGTCTTATTTTTATCCTTGTGTTCACCTTTTTGGCCTATTTAGAGGGATGAAAACAAGTCAAAATCCGTAGACAATGAGATAAAAATAGACCAAAACTAATATTAGGATGACTTTCAACTTTATGGTCTAACACAAGGATGAAAAAAGTCTTTAATCCAAATTTATATCCGAACGATACAATAGCCTTTTTCTGCATGTTGTTTAGTTGGCTTCAGTTGGGCACACCATCTAGTGGCTTGCCAACTAATAATATTAATTAATTTTGCGTAAGAAAACCTAATATTAATTGATAACATATTTTTTAAAAAAATATTACCAGTAATTGATTTTGAAGAGCATGTATGTATGTTTTTGTCTTTCATTTCATCATAGCAAAATGCGATGGCCATCGCCGGCAAAATCCATGTCATACGCGCAACGTAACCGACGTGTGGCTCCCGTTGCTGTTACGCACGCAGTTCACATTTTAATGGTGGCACAAAGTTAGGAGTCTTGTAATGAAAAAAATAAAAATGTTATGGGAACAAAAGAGAATTAATACAAATGTGAAGCTAAATTCCTTGCTTTAGCAATTCACTTTGTTTGTTACTTGAGATGGCCCCAATCATTAAACCTACCAAAATCGTTGTGAAACTGTTCAAAATTTTTGATTGTTAAAATAGGAGGCATAAGTTTTTTTTTTTTTGAAAAAAAAAAGAAGAAGAAATTGAGGTGATGCTCTGATTCACGGGCCGGCCACCGGCCCAACCATAGTGATTCTTACCCACTGCTCACCCACCAAAAGGGTGAAAAGTTTATTAAATCCAAACTCAAAAATAGCAACAAATGAATTAAAAAGAAAAAAAAAAGAAGAAATCAAATACTTAATACACCACTTTCCATGCTAATTCTGCGCCGGTCAAATCCCGTCAAATTGATTAGAGACTTTTCAGGAGCTTAGACTATTCGCGACATATCAGTGAAAGCGAAGCCTAAACAGGTCGAAGAAAAACAAATAGTGAAAGAAATTCCTATGCCATTCAAAATGTAAATATCATCATAACAGAATGTAAAAATTTTAAATCCTACACTTTAATGTGAAACTAACAATAAATTATTAATTTTTTAGTTGTCTGTAAATTTAGCTGTGATTGACTTGGATTTGATCTAAATTAATTTCCGAACCAAAATTTTTTTGAGCAATCGCGAAATCTGCTAAAGCCAAACATTCGGACCAACGCTGTGTTGCTTTAAACTTTAACAACCTCTTCTAGTATTGCTTCAATTCGGCTCAGCTACGCCTACGCCGGATGATTAGCAGTTTAGCACTCCACTTGTTCCTCTCTCTCTCTTTTTTTTTTTTTTTTTTTATTTGTGTGTCGGATAAAATTTTTAAATACTTACTACCTGTTTCATGGCATTTAGCTTGCTTCCACGGAGGATAACCGGAGAGGCCTCCCGTTCAAAAAAAAAAAAAACATAAATGATTTTAAAAAAAAAAAAGATAAATGAAACGCAGAAAAGGGCCAAAACCGACATAACCCAACCAATTACTAAGAAACAAGAACCCCCATCCCCCTCTCCCCCAAAAACGCCTATATATATAAGCTGACTCCCGCTATTTCCTCACTTCTCTCACCTTAACATAAACAGACCACACAGCTCCCTTTCCCACCCCACTCTCTCCCTCTCCTCTCTCTTTCTCTCTCTTTTTCGCCTATGGATCCTCCTTCTCGCTCCTCCGTCATCATTATCGGTGCTGGCATCTCCGGTAACCAACACTCACACGCAACCCACCAAAACCACGTCGTTTAATTTAATTTAATGCCTCCAAATCCAATACACACTTAAATTATAAGCAGCAACAACACATGCATCACCTACACGTGCAAATTTAGCACGCACGTACGTACGTACGCTAGTTGGTTAACGTCTTGGGGGAGGCTTAATAATTCTGTTCTTGTTTTGGTTGCTTTGATTTTTGGTCCATCCAGGTATTTCCGCGGCGAAGGTGCTGGCGCAGAATGGAATAGAGGACCTCGTCATACTGGAGGCCTCGGATCGTATCGGGGGGAGGATCCGGAAGGAGGATTTCGGCGGCGTCTCGGTGGAGCTCGGCGCCGGCTGGATTGCCGGAGTTGGCGGCAAAGAGGCCAATCCCGTCTGGGAGTTTGCCTCCCAAGTAGGCCTACGCACTTGCTTCTCTGACTACAGCAATGCTCGCTATAACATCTATGATCGCAAGTACGTACTATATATAACATTTTATTGTTAACGTCAATTTTGATCATTCTTTTCTCTTTCTTTCTTCCTCCTGGCCGTGGCGGTTACCATTTAAAAAAAAAAAAAAATTAAGAAGAAGAAGAAGAAATGTTTTGTTTTGCATGGAGAGTTATATGTTAATTGACCGGTTTTGCAGTGGGAAGATATTTCCAAGTGGAGTAGCGGCGGATTCGTACAAGAAGGCGGTGGACTCGGCTATTGAGAAGCTGAGGAGTTTGGAAGCTAATCATCTCGTCGGCGGGGATGTCATTAATGAATCTTCATGGTAATTAAATTATTGTGTCATTTTCTTTTTTCTGTTTCTTTTTTTTGGCTAGTTAAATTCACCTATGGTGCGTGTATGTAATTAATTTATATAGTATTTATTATATCTGATGTGCTGGACAAATGATTGGTTTTTGAAAGTCGCGGCTGGTCAAGGAACTCCATAATTGTTATTTAATTTGTGTTGTGTGATTTTGTCTTTTTATTTGGGGTGTGTGTTTTGTGTTGTTCAGTGCACCAAAGACGCCAATAGAGCTCGCCATTGACTTTATCCTCCACGACTTTGAGATGGCAGGTTGGTTTTCTAGACCTTCGATCTTGGCTTCACGTAAATGGAATATAAATGAAAAGCATTTTTTTTAAGAGTGAATTATAATTTTAAACTGGTTGATTGCTTTCTTGTACAGAAGTAGAGCCAATATCCACTTATGTAGATTTCGGAGAAAGAGAGTTTCTTGTGGCCGATGAAAGAGGGTACGAGCATTTGCTTTACAAAATGGCTGAAGATTTTCTTTATACGTCCCAGGGGAAAATTTTGGACACCCGTCTCAAGCTGAACAAGGTACATACTTAGACTTTTCATTTCTTCCTGATTTTCTTCTGGGTATGAAATGCTTTTTTTTTTTTTCTATTGGCAACGGAGTATTTAAATCATAAAGTTCGAAACCAAAAGGGGTTAGAAATTAGGATTAGACCTGGGTTGAAAAGAGCGGATAAAGGAAACTGGGAAAAGCATGTGTTTGTATGCACGCACGGATTTGAGATCTGATTGACCCACTTTTAGTTTTCAGAGATAATGACGTTTTATTTTTTTTTGTTGGAAAGCTAAATACTGCTCATGGCTTTCGCAAAATTATTCGCTTCACACACGAAAATTTCCCTCTCGGTTCCAAGCTTAATTTTCTTCTTTTGTCCTGTCTAAAATATTCAGTGCCATGATTTTGTTTTCTTTTTAAAAATTAAGATTGATGAGGTGGGTCATTTTTTCCCGTTTGGACTAAATTGGTTGATATCTGTCGGGAGGTGTCCTCAATCTACATACTGTACCAAACCAACAACGATATATATATATTCCTCACTCGAGTCATCCAATTTATTTGGGAAAGTGTCCTCTGCACAATTATTTTTGGAGATAGTGTGTAAGTATTGGAAAGGGGTTACCGAGTTAAACAATTCGCTTTATGCGAGGGAGTGGGCAGCAAAGGTGACACCAAGCTGCAAACAGGTCAGCGGCTTTGGGTTTTTACAATCTTCTATTCTTCCACCCAGTATCGTTTGATGATGATGACAAAAGACAAATCCTGGGTGAACCTTTTGGAGTGGAGGACCCCCACATCATAAAATTTGACCCACCAACCAATGAGATGCTCAGATATCCATTATATAGGTGATGGCCAAGCAAAATCTTTACCATCCTGTAATCACTCAATTTAGTCAGTCATCAATCTGTAGGGCCCTAAAAAGATGTTCTAGTAAGTCACTAATTTCCCCTGCCCCGATCACCATGGCCACTACCGCAGACCAGGAGTTGAGATGTCATGTCAATTCTCATATAAGAACATGAATTTAGCAAGTCTTGTCCATCTCTTCATTTAATCTCCTGTTGTTGTCTTCAGTTCAGTTACCTTTTAGTTGCTGTAGAAATTCAGTAAATTGATGAAGCTTCTTTCCATTATAGCCACAATGGCTCTTGGAAATAATAAACGGCCAGTTGGGTACTAGTACAGTTGCACCTCTAGTCTGTATAGATTCTTCTTCCAATCTTTCTCATTTACCTCTCTGTACTGCACACATTTTCTTGGTTTGACTTTAAAATAATCTCTTAGTAAGTTAGTATAATGGAGCTGCATTGGACTTTGATTTTAGTGTACTCCTATTATTAAAACCATTTTCCTTTTACTATTTCCACTAGGAGTAGTAGTAGTAAGTACTAGTACTAACAACTAGTAATAAAGTCATTTACTTCAGCAAGTACTAGTAAATCTTTAATTATATATTTTTACTGGTGATGATTTTGTGCACGGATACGGGGCAGGTTGTCAGGGAATTACAGCACTCGAGAAACGGCGTTATTGTGAAAACAGAGGATGGTTGCGTCTACGAAGCCAATTATGTGATATTGTCAGTTAGCATTGGCGTCCTCCAAAGTAACCTTATTTCCTTCAGGCCTCCCTTACCCGTACGTCTCCTCTTCCTTTATTAATATTTTTTTAGAACTGTTTCGTCCTTTTATTTATTCCACTCTCTACTGCAAATTTCTTTCATTATTTAACTTGTTAACCAGCCTTTTCATTTTGTGGACGTGTTAACCAACCTGGTATGGTCCTGCTAGTTCTTAGCCGAAAAGAACATACTCTGTTTAGTGAATTGCGTCCTCTTATTGGTTGATTTATTGGTATATTAAGTGAATGATGAATGTTTATGACAAATAATTAACTTAGACACATCCTCCTAAAACACAGATAACAAATTATAGGCATGTAAACATCATTCACAACTAATGCAGAAAAAAACATAAAGATAGAGAAACCCGGTGGACTTCTTTTACGTCTTGATGAATAGTGCCACAAATTTATTGATCAAACTAGTTAATGTCTACTCTCTGAACATCTTTTATTCGATGAATTGATCCTTTAAAATGTAAGAATATAAGCCCACCCGCGTTGAAAAGTCTAAGTGGTTCATTCCATATGTGTTATGTTCTGGCATGGAAGCTTTCACAAATATGGCTCTCAATGCTCTTTTCTTTGACACCAGCTTCCGCAATTGTTTAAATCTTTACCGTTGATTGTGGGTAGTATTTTCTTTTCTTGTCCTGGAATCAGTAGGGAATAAGAACCCTATGGTCTGAGATATGGGTCCCTGTAGGATAGGAGCTGCCAGATTCCAATTTATTGAATACAATTTAGGGGTGAGGCCCATGAAATTTAATATCATTAAGTTGAGAAGTCAAGAATTTATGGCACCTAGTTCGTGTATTCAATTTTGTTTTTATTTAGCTGGTTTGATGACGCAAGCTATGGTTTCCCAGGTGTCAAATTTCTTTATACAGGCAGATACCATGGTTTACTTGCTGATCCATAGTATTGGTCACCCACAGGCTCATAGACGAGGTCCTTCTTCCTAGGACCATTTTGGGTATAGTTCACCACCACGTGTAGGCTGGCAGATAACTACTTGGTTTCATGTTGTAAAAGATGTTTTGCTAATCACAAAACGTAGTACCATGGCAAGCAATGGCCGAGTCACCCTCACTTAAAGTAGTACTAGTAAATTTGAAGCTGGACATGTATCCCCTGATTTGAGAATATGCACATACATCCCCGCACGTATAGAAGCACATTTAAAGATGCATCCTCTCACTTAGAGCAAGTAGTATATTTGAGGATGTCCACATGCTTCTCCTCGTCCTAAAAAACAAAATCATGATGCTGTTTGCAACTTCTGCTTTGTACTGGGACGTCTCTGAAGTTCCCAAAGTCTCTCCACAACTTCTTTATCTACACCTTTTGGGTTTATTTTGAGCTCGGCAGCATAGTTGTCCAAGATATCCATTGGTTCACCTAGATTCAGGTTTATAACCTACTCAATTTTAATGCGAAGATTGACACCTCATGTTGATTTCAGGCTCAGAAAACCTTGGCACGTGGATGGTTATCACTTATCAGTTCATTTATATAAAGGATGTGCATTATGTGCTGGGTCAGATCTTCTAGGAAATGCTGAGACCAATTTTAGCATTTTTTTTTTCCATAATTGTTACTTGGAAGTAATTGCAAATAATTCACTTAACATTTCTTTTTTCTTCCCCCAGTCTGTGGTCCCTGGAATAGTAAAGCTTAGCTGGTTTGATGTTGCTGTGATTAATATATAAATTGCGCTCAGAATAAATTATTGACATTGTATTAAAAAATAATGAGCAGAGGTGGAAAACGGAGGCCATAGGAAAATGTGATGTGATGGTGTACACCAAGATCTTCCTCAAGTTTCCGTATAAATTCTGGCCTTGTGGTCCCGGAAAAGAGTTCTTCATCTATGCCCACGAGCGGCGAGGGTACTACACGTTTTGGCAGGTTGGTTATTCTGCAGATACTGCTTTTTTTTTTTTTTTTTTGCAGCTTGTTTAATATATTGCAGATCTGTTCGAATCAACCTAATTTAGATTTTTGATTCTATCTGTCATCTCTTATTTGTGAATCAATCATTCATATTACTTAGCAAGTTAAAACTACAACCTCCACTAATTGCCACCTTAAGTATTTAACACATGCCTCTTAATTTTTTGTAAGGGAATCATTATTCCCACCCCTGAGTATTTTTAGTTATTAAAAGAATATGTACATATCAATCTTGCACGGGTTTAACTGTTTGTCACGATTCTTGCTGCTTTCACTGATACATTGTTTCGCTCCAAATCTGTTATCACTAGAACTTGTCATTTTAAGAACTGAATAAAAACAGCTTGTCCTCTTGTGTAACAAAGTCAACTGGTGTATTTTTCTTAAAAATTTTTAGCGTTTTAAATATGTTTGTTACTTGTTCTGCACATTGGGATGCAGACTGCTTCCTTGTTTGATATGATCATATGATTGGACCATGGTTAAGAATACTAATTACTTTGCGTCAGGGATAACAAACTCGCTAGAATCTCTTGCATTATCTATTTTGTTCGCTTCTCCAATATATGATGAATCTGGCGCTTCCGTCACCGTCTCAGAGCTGGCAATGTTAGTTCTATCAGGAAAACGAGTCACTGTCTTGACCTCTTTTTGTGCTTGTTGTCTGGTTGGTATATGCATGAGATTCCAGACCCGTAACATCTAAGAGGAAAACATGTTTGCCTCTGATTAGATAGAGGATTCGGGAACAAGATTTGTTAATTACAACTCATGGCCTCTTTAAAGGCAATATGGGGTCAGGCTGTATCATTTCCAAATTTCTAATGCCAGCATGGTTAATGTCCCTAATACAAACTATAAGTACGTCTGATGCATTAGTGCAGTGTCTGTAAGTCGTCATAATCAAAATAGTTGTTGGTATATAAACCAAACTAATCCAAGCTGGCTGCTGACTTGTTTCTCTGTCATTAGCACATGGAGAATGCATACCCCGGTTCAAATATCCTGGTGGTGACATTGACGAATGAGGAATCAAAACGGGTGGAGGCTCAGTCTGACGAGGAGACATTGGCAGAAGCTATGAGCGTTCTAAGAGACATGTTTGGCCCCAACATACCTAATGCCACCAATATACTCGTGCCCCGTTGGTGGAACAATAGATTCCAACGTGGCAGCTATAGCAATTATCCTATGATTTCAAATAATAAAGTCCTTCAGGATATCAAGGTAGAAACTGTCTATTTTCTGTTATATAGATTTAACCATCATGAGATCGTTCGTTCTTAGACGTAGTGTATTTCATATTCTAAAAGCCATCTTCTATTGACTCGCTCTTAGCCCCTTCCTTAATGATAAAAGATGGAATATGACTAGAGCAAAATTTGTAACCAAGGCTGCAAACTTTTGTAGTGGTTGGATCAGATAGATTTACAGGGTCAAAGATGTTCCGGTCCTTCCGGATAGGGAAATCTGGTTTTCTTCTGTTTGCAATTCTAGTCCAACAATGAATACTGTTGGTATAGCAATGTCAGCTGAAAGTAGAAGGGCAGACTTCTTTATTTCATAGGTGTCGATCAAGGCACATTAAGTATCTGACGAAGAACACTATATTTGTTCCGCTTTTTCTTAGAATAGTCTTTGATTTGGCATTTCAATCACGTTTCAACACCGGAACTCTTAACTGATTTTTCATGTGCTTTGTCCAGGCTTCAGTTGGACGCATCTTCTTTACTGGTGAACACACTAGCGAAAGATTTAATGGCTACGTTCATGGTGGACACCTAGCTGGTAAGAATGATGAACATTTAGTGGATACCTGTTATTAGAGAGTAGCTAGGCTTTTGCTAATTTTCATATTTTCCTGACCTATGTAATAGGCATTGAAACTGGCAAGTCTCTATTGGAAGAAATGAGAAACGAAAAGGAAAGGAAAAATGAGGACCAGGCATTTTTGTTAGAACCCTTCTTAGCATTAACTTTGGCACAGACGGAGACAGTTCCAAATTTACACAAATGCGACATTCCTACCCAGCTTTATCTTAGTGGCAAGCTTGGGGTTCCAGAAGCAATATTATGACTATATGGACCTGCTGAGGAATCCTACTTTGATGACAGTTATCAAGACATGATCAATGAGATAGCGGGCCTGATGGATGCGGATTCTTACGAGCCTAAGGATGCTGATATAGGGCAAAGATGAACATACTAATCGGCATCCTCATGGATTTGGATCGAAAACACATGCGTACGATGATGCAAGTTGCATAAGGTAATGAACAGATACCTGGCAAGAAAACGGGAGGAGGCAATGCGGCGGTTGCACAGTTTTGTCAGAAAGCCACTATAGAGAAACATGGAGACACCAGGAGAGGTTTCTTTCTAGGATTGAAATATATGGGGATTCATAGAGATAAGGCAGAGAGAGAGGTACTTTTGATTCTAGTTGTAGGTCTTTTATGTTAGGCGCAAGCCACTAGTGCAGGTGATTGTCCCATTACTGTAGTTTATCTGCATTGGTGGATTGTAATTGTAACGGTTCCTTGTTAATGAAAGGAAAGTTTTAATACAAACTCAATTTGATTTGCTCTTAGAAAAGAAATTATTTCACCACAATAAGATGATATGGCGGAATTCTCTGCATCCGTCCCTGGAACCATAGGACTCTTTCTCTACATCCAAAGTGTTCTCCCTTCCAAAACTACTTGTGACCGTGCATGCAATGACAACAATTTTCTCCTTTTGCATACGCTTCACTTAGTAAAGTAATTTGAAAGCCATCTCTTCCAGAGTCTGGTTGAGACCATGAAAAACCATCCAGTTCATCTCAACCCGGGAGACATTGTCATTGAGAGTACCTGATCTCTTATCTATGTACGTCCACCTCTTCTGGGAAAAACAATGTTACAAACTCTGTAATTGGAGTGCACTTTGCATAACAATGTGGTAGAAGCCCAAAATGCTAGGAAGTGAAGTCACTGTGGCGAACAGACTAAAGCCCAGAATTTGAAGGATGCTCAAATATATCTCAAACACAATTACAATGAATTTCTGATTACAATTATTCACAGCTGGATGAACCAATCTTTTTCCTTGTTGGAATTCGTGAATGTGAAGTATTGTTAACCAAAATATTTATGATACAATGTTTTAGCAATAGCCAGAGCATCTCCTCTGGCCTTCACCGAATAAAGCTCTGCACCATCTTGCCAACGGTTTGAGAAGGATATCCATTCTGTCCTCCATTCCCCCAATTTGAAATCTTTATTTTCTTCCAAGCTTTTTAGCAAATAATCAAAATAGGTTGAAGCTCGTGGAAGATAATAGTCCTCTAGTAGTCCGCTCCAAAATTTATTAGCTATTTCGGAACATGAAAAATGTTAATACCCTCAAAGCCAATAATATATAGCACATTTAAGGTGAAGAACAAATGGTATAATTACCGTAATCGTGAAGCTTGCTCTGAATGGTTTTCGTGGTGTCATACCACATTGTGACTTGTGTTCTTGCATTCCATTCATACTGCATTAAGTGAAGAACATATCAAGAAATTTCAATTCAAACTGTTTTTTAGTTCTAAGAAAGCATAAACGTCACTTAAAAAATTGAATTTTTTGTATGCTCACTGATGCTTGTGCATGCGGCAACAATTGATGTGCAAGTGAATAAATAAAATCGCTTGCATCATGACAGAGAAGGAAGAGTGGACACAGTTCCACAATTAAACAGCCTAAAATTGAAAGAATTAGATTTAGACAGCGAAGTTCTGTTGTTCACACCAATTTTTATGCGGCTGTATGGTGTCAAGTGGAGTTGTGTTTACAGGGTGTAAAAACTTGAAGAGTTGAATAGGTTTAAGAGAGAAGCAATGATATAGAAAATATGATCTCAAAATCAGATGAAACATTTCCACTTCATTAGGACTAGGGATGGACAAACGTCACCTGCTTCATCTCCTTATGATTCACTGAAAGATTTTTTGCGCTTTCAAGCCACGTTCCAAGTAGAAAATTGTCATCAGAAGCAAGAAGTAAATCAATATCTCCTATGAGCTGCACGAATTTCTGACCATGAAGTTTTAAAGCTTTAGCATCTTTCCTTCGGAAAGCAGTTATTGCATCAATATATACTTGGTTTGCTAGCTTTGATAGCACTTGCCGTGTTAAGTCAACCAAATCATATCTGCCATAAAAAGGAAAAAAATTGCTTAGCATATCTTTGCATCAACTTTTTCCTCTTCATGCTAATAAGTAATAGAAGAATATGAGCTAAAATCAGAATATGGCCATTCTTGATCTCATTTTTTTGGATGAATTGTTCATAATTTATCATTTAACATTTGTTTTCAGGATACCTTATCGGACTGCCAACATTACATTAACACAGAGCTTCTATTTGAAAACTGTGGAAAGTTCTAGTTAAGGTACCGTGCATTTCCTTTCTATATCTACTGGAAATGTTTATCTGGGAGATGAGAAACTTGCAGATTCCTAGTTACAAGTTCCAAGTTTCATTTTGTACATTAGTTCTCTATGGTGGACTCTTTTCATTGGTAAATATATAAAGTCACAAGCTGTTTCAATCACAATTAGTAAGTCCCAAGATTTGATATTCTCAAATCAGGTGAAACTGGCAATTAAATCTGGGTTATTAGCGACCATAACAAAACAGTATCCAAGCAATGTGTCAGTTGAAGCTCAAGAGAAACCAAATAAGAGAACAATGTAGCAAGTTATGTTCTTTTTGCTAATGCACTTGCAGTACTTAAAGAAAAATGTTTTCAAGAAGCAGACATATAACAATAGGATATGATTTGGGTAGATCAGAGTTTTCACTCTACCTGTATGTGAGGCTTCCATTAAGATGATTTCCAGCATCAATGAAGAATCCTAAAGCATTAATCACCTCTTGAGTAGAATACCATAGATGTGCCTGTGGGAAATCTGAAGTCATATCTTCAGATAAGAATCTTCTGGTCCCAGGTAGTGTGAAAAGGATATGCATCTTGTCTTGCTTTGATACGTCAGCTTCAGAGTTCTGTGATGGATCCCAATCTGGAAACTTTACAATGAAGTCTTTGTTATGGTCCTGCCGCACGTAAGAAGCGGATGTGAGTTATCATCCAAGCAAAATCCTCATAAAAAAGGCCCTTATAACAGCATATTAATGAAGTAAGAACAACATACAGCAATTCCATCTGTACAGTTGTAAATTGTCTGGTACAGAATTTCCCATGCCACCTCAGCTTGATGAACCGCTTTACCATATCGTCTTCGGGAATAGGTCTTCAGCCACTCCTGGGGAAGCATAAAGGTTGAACTATCACCAAACGGCACAAATGTCTAACCATATCAAACACTCATTTAAATGATGATTAACCAAGTGAGGAGAGAGAAAATGTGGCAATTCCCCATTAAAACCACAAATTATAGCTAATTTTTACATTGTTTTCACAAATTCAATAACCAAAAAATATTAGAATAGATAATTTAATAGGCTTATAGGCATAGAGTATGTACCAGGACATGAACTTTTTCACTTCGAAATGCCATTTCTGACATTAGTTCATAAACAACTGGATTTTGCTCAATTCCCTCCATGCACATTCCAACACCAACCTACAATGAGCAAGTATCATAACATAAATGCCCAAGCTGGCTGAATATAAGTGCCCCAACTACTCTGACAGGAACATTCATGGTACTTTATGTAGATGAAATATAGAAAAATTGCCAATATACAATACGACTTGAGAAAAGTTTTCATCGGTCTAGAACTCTGCCATCACATTAAGAAGTGATTAATTCATTGTACAGTTTGGTTCACAAATTTTACATGCTTGAAGACCATGTTGAATGATTACGAGACACAGAAGCAATACTCCAGCATACCATGGTTGAATTCTCACTTATGCGGGCTTCCACTGGACCTGAAGCTATTGCATCCAATATGCCGTACATTTCAATATTTCCTCCAAAATTATGCAACAAACACCTGATGGTTTAAGAAAATAATGGATGAGACATCTACCAGACTACCACACGTATTGAAACCAATGAAACATACAGGTGAAAGATGAACAAAATATTTCAGTTAATAAACATATATGATTATTTTTTTTTAAAAAAGGGAAGAAATCTTGCTAATCGCATCAAGAGACGGCTAATCACCAGACATAAGGAATGCCATAAAACTGTGAGGAAGTTCTCCATATCGGTTTCACATCAGCAAACAGATCTAAAACGATCATTTTACCAAGTGGAACAGAGTGTAAAAGTGCCTGCAAATACCACCGGGCATATAATTAACCAGTAATACTTTGAAACATAATTCACACGAGAAGACAGCAAGCACCAATAAATTTGTGAGGAAGCATACTTTAAAGCAAAAAAAAAAAAATTGATATGGAACGCAAAGCTACAATTATTGAGTAAAGAGTCTAAAATTCTCAATAACTTGCAGTTAATATTTAAAATTAATCCTCTTGTTTGCTTCTAAGAAAGTGGAGGAAGTATAAATCTATCAGAAACGAAATATTTATTTGTCTCATGACGTATACCTGCATTTGCGGTGGTTGCCAGAATCCGGAGTCTGAATAGAAAAGCCAACCCTGCGCATTGCTTAAACTATCAACCGAAAGTTATTGGATCCCATGCAGAAAACCAAAGAGAAAAAGGAGAAAACAAAAAAAAAACAAGAAGTATACCGTAAACTAGAGTTTCAGGATTTATTATCTATGAATGATATCATAACAGCATCTTCCAAAAGAAGATGTGGGAATCTAGGAAAGGTCTTTATGCATAGCTTTGGAGTTAAGGAGCGCACCTGCATTAACCACACAGCATCTTTGTCACCTTTGGACATTGCATTATATACAGCAGCACCAAGTGAAGAGATATATGCTGGATCATTTGTAGGCGGAGAATTCTCATTGAATGTGTCACTACATCAGACAAGGTAATTAATTCATGTAGCAAGCATAACATAAGCATAGAATGCTGGAAAGCAAAAAAAAAAAACATTTATCCTATGACATGTAACAATTTATAATCGAACCGTTGATGGAACCAAATTGACTTTCTCTATCATTATTTTTTTCCAGGTAAGAAAGAAAGAGATCCAACTGATATTTCTGTCCACAAATCGGGTGGCAGATGGGACCCATGCTTTTTAGTTGCATTTTAGAGCATCCAAGATGAAATTAATTCACAGGCTTCTTAATGCCACAACAATATTTCAATGAATTTAACATACAGGAGCTCTATTTATAGGTCAACTTGCAAGCAAGTTGATCACTTGTAATCACAAATAGAGTAGTTTCTATCCTTGTCCATTTTTTTCATTTTGGGGAAAGTTAGAAAGACTTAAACATTATGAGTACAAAATACCAGTTGTCATCCTAAGACTTATGTTCAATCTTTGTGGCCAACAAAGCTCAAGCTTGTGTCCAGAAAGATCAACACTAACATCTAACCAACTGTTCAAATTATTTTATGCATTACTCTGATCATGACCGTTCAAATTATCTTCTGCATTCCATGTCTTAAACATAGCACACAAGTAAGCTAATTACTTTTATCCCATAATCGTGATAGGAAAAGGAGAATTACCAGTTGTAGATGTCAGTCACATCTCCATATTCTGCGTAAAATCCATGTAACAGAAGAATAAAGTCGGTATTCTAATAAAGTCAGAATATCAATGGTAAAACAAGAAAGAAATGTCTCACGCAAATGTGACTAGTCTTATTTTCATAATGGACTCCTACACTTCTCCTTCTTCTTTGTGACTTAGTTTTCAGATTGCATGCAGATGTTATATAGAATTTACATATATGTTGAGTGCATGCTGTTGGATGGATTCAATAGTACTGGAAGTTCCCAATTCATTACTCTAAACTCCAATCATTTCAATGGTATAAGCACTAAATAATCTAGACTATGCCTTGTCAAAATAATAGGTCCAAAGAAATATGGATGTATCAAACAAAGTAACCAATGACAAGCAGTGTACCTTCTATTTGTTGCTTTATAAAAGCCTCGCCAATGTCAACAAATAAAGAATCGGAAGGATCAAGAAGGTAGGTACAGCACCAACGGGGATTTTTATCCACCGTGTTCCTAATAGGAATCAGAGACATAAATTTTAATACGCTAAAAGTGAAAACAGAAAGTTAAATGAAGTTCTAATACTGCAAGATGGAATCCATGTCAGTACCAGATAAACCATGCAGAGTCAGGTTTTGGTGACACCCAACATCATGTAGTCATTGAAGTAATATGTGCAATTAACCAAGCCAGTGAGATTGATAAGTAAGCTTATGTACTCGCATGGACTGGATGGTCATGTGAAGGATAGGTAACATACCAGTCTCCAAGTCTAGTTATTTTTGCCAATGGGAAGACCTTCTGCAAAGCTGCTGGAACATTTCCAGAGAATGATGGAAGCACTAAAAATAAAAAGGACAGTAAATTTGATCAGATGCGCCATGGGAGAGAACACAAGTATGCTTAAAACTCCAACAAGTTTTTTATTAAAAAGTGCCTGTGAAAGTGTCAAGTTATATGAAAATTGTAAACAATAACTGATTTACATTAGAAGCATTACAATACCAGGAGTCATGCCTAGCTCTAGCATCCGAGATAATATCTTTTTCTGCAAAGCCAACTGTTGATCCAACCAATTTTGTGATAAAGGCCCACCCCACCTGTCATAAATGGTACGTTGATAAACTCAAAGCACAGTATGGGGAAAAGAAGCAACAAAATATATAATCTTCAGTCATGCTAATACATATGCATATACACAACTCTGGGTTTTGTTTCTCAGCTGCTTTAGTTTGTGAAGGGACAGAGTAGATCAACATGACAGACACAACAGCTCTTATGGTCATATTTGTAGCCTTTTTGAATTGGTAGGCAAACTAGAAATATTGAGCTCATAAACATCAGTGACAAAGGAAAATCTTTATTAAATATTTTAGTTCTACATTTTAATAGCGATAACACACGTATCCATGCCATTTTCTTCTTGCCTTCTCTCTTCGGCTTCAAGAAACTTGTCTTCGTTCATGTTACCGATTTGAAGCAAAACTGACACATTTGGAGGCCAAAAATGAAGGTAGAGAATAAAAATAACCTTTACATACCCATGTAAATTTCCCATCCGAGCCCAAGCAAGGAAAGCAGGTCCACCAAAGAAATTGTCCAAATCTCTTGCAGTAACATTAAATTTCTGCAATAATGGAAAGTGGACATCACTACTAGCTGAATACGAATGCCAGATAGAAAACAATGCTGGTTACGATTATACAATATAATGCATCCATATTGAAATCGCATCTTTATCTAAACATAATTAATACCTACTCATTTTCAATTACAGTTAAACAATTCTTTATAACCTCGTGATTTACCAGCCTGACTAAGACACTATCTTTATCATTCAGAATATATAACTTCCATACAGGAAGATCAGAACGAGACCTTACAGATGGTTAAATCTTAAAAGTAACATATAAGCTGTCAACAATGCAGGTTCTGTTTGACAGAAGTAACCGAGAGTTGATGGAATCTCAATGACAACCAATGTTGTGTCATTTACTAAAATTGACACCGGAGGTACAAAAATGAAATCTGTGAGCAGTCGGCAATGGTAGACAATGATCTACATCAATCCTTTATGGGAAAAACATACAATTAACAAAGATACCACTTACACAAAGGTATACAAGATGTAAACTTTAAAGATTAGCTGCTTTTAAGTACGATATGAATTATCAAACATTATGCGTTGGTGGTACATGATAAATAATGATGCTAATGATCGCTTACCATAAAAACTTTTTGCCAAATAGCTTCCTGTCCTGTGAATGCCAACGGTAGATTAATACCTTGAAGAGCCATCCAGTCTATCTCTTTCTCCCATCTTTCCCAGTCCCACCAAACATAGGAATCTGCACAAACAATCTGATACTACAATTAGCTAGAATCTAGCCAACATCATAACGCTGCATGCAAGACAGTTGTTATCTCGTGTTAGAACTGAATTTTAGGTGAAATTTAAAGGAAGCAACGAAAAAGAAGCCAATATGGGGTGCTTGTGGAACTAGTTGGCTGTGTCCTGTACTGCTAAGCATTTTGGATAGTTTAAACCCATAACATAAATATCATTAGGTTATGCCCGTCACTGCAAAAATGAATATAATGATGGCAAGTATTTTCCTTCAAGCAAGGCATCAAGAATGAACAGGCGATGAACATGAGATGCATACATCATCGAACGGTGAGGTAATAACAGTGAGCGCAGGGTATCATAAAATTTCAACTTCCAGTTTTAAGTGAGTCGGGAAGATACCTAAAAGTTTGCCAATTACATTTGCCACCCACAGTTATTTGTGAATTGAGCCTATGATCTCTCTAATAATTGCAACATGCTGTGATGTAGAATAAATGTAGAATAAGAACAACAATAATGAAAAATAGAGGACCATAAGGTTTTGTGCCTACAACTGGATGTAACGACATTTTGGTAATAGTTCCATGGGACTGGCCGTTGAATCCTTACACCTCCATCTTGAACAAGAGGAAGTGATCCTGACTCTGGAATTGAAGCTATCTGGATACCACCAGTCTTGACCCATGAAACATGAGCACCGCACCAATACTTTATGTACCAATGCAGACCAGACGCAATTTCAACTGCTGTAGTGCCACCAATTCTGGAAATTGATACCATAACCAAAATAACAGCAAAGAAAAAGGGAAACAGTAACCATATTTTAGTCAAACAAATAACTGGAAAAGTGGAGACAAAGGAAATAAAAAGGATAAAACAGGACTCTTTAGCAAGAGTCAAAATACAAAATACGTACATGATTTCCGGCCCATTCTGGCTCGAACCCTTGTAATTGTTTATTGTAAAGCAACTGGATCCACCACAAATATCCTGAAAATTGGAAGTGCAAAATCAAGCAGCGACAAAACTGATGTGTATTAAGTCATTTTGTGATTACAGTTCAAACAAAGCAGCACAAAAAAAAAAGAGTCAAACCCCGCAAGTACAGTACACAAAAATTGGGAGGGGAAGAGAACATCATCTCATTCTCATGCCTTGGATACAATCTTGAATTGGAAGCTGTGAAGATGGGAAGGAAGCAATCTTTTGAGGACACCTCTAGCAGCAGATTCTTGAGCAGAGGGAGAAGACTTTTGGGAATCCAAGCGGTTAAGCACAGCATGAATGGCTTCAGCTTCTGGCCCAGACAAGACCGGCCTTGGCAATGGCAAGACTATTATAATTACCAGAACTAGTGTTGCAGTGAGGATCAATGTGGAAAACAAAGAGTTCATGAGAGTGGACATCATGGGCTGGTACTCTGGTTGGTGGGTGTGTTCTTTTGGGGGTGAATGGATTATGAAATGGTCATGTCTTGTAAACTGAAAAAGGTCATGGCTTGCTCCAACATAGTAGTAAGACTGAGACAGAGACACACAAGCCAAGTCAAAAATAAGTATTTACTTTGCTCTTGGGAGTTGGAAGTGGAGGGGCGATTGATGTTGACTACTTTTGATATTATTAACAGCAGCATCTCTTTGTAATTTGTATGGACTCATTGGTTTGGAGATGCTTACTTACCAATCATATATTTCCCACTTTGATCACAGCAAAGCCAAACAAATCATAAATTAGGGTTTATTCATAAATTAGGTAATATTTTCCTTTCGTGGCCTGTATAATATTAGGGTATAACCCCATTATTATGAAACAAGGCCTAAGACGGCAGCGTGGGAGATCAATAATTAAGTTTTGGGCATTGCTATGATACCCTGGACAGATTTCTAGCTAGGTAATATTAATCTTGATGATGTGTATAAATAGTTTCATAACACTTGGATGTGCAGGGCTGAGGATAAATTGTATTTCATATTCAGAACATTGAATTATAAAGTAATTCCTAGTATCTTTTAGTTTGTATTTGAGACATAATACACATTAATATCTCTCATCAACTTTTGAGTTACCAGTAAAATTCTTCCTCCCCTTTTTTTTTATTTTTTTTTTCTAGTGGAGGGAATTATCATTAAATTTTTGGAGAGTATTAGAGTGGAAATCTTGTTACATGAAAAAAAAAAAAAAAAGAAAGCTTACTAAACTCTTTGTTTGTTATGAATTAACTAGAATTTAGAAGTGATTTGGAGGAAGGAGAAGAATTTGAGAGGAAGAGGAAGAAAGAATGGAGAAAGGAGCTCGGGAGGGGGGAACCGGGTTTCAACCCATCTTTTTCATTTCTCTCATTTTTAATCTTTACAAATATATATATATATATAATAAAGAGTATATATATGGTATGTATAACAATGACATATATACATGTATAATACAATGTATAATACAATATTTATAACACTCCCCCTTATATGTCATTGTGTTGATGGGTAGAATACGCTTTAGGGTGTACTGCCTCATTAAAAACCTTACCAAGAAAAACCCGGTGGGATAAAAACTTGGTGAAGGGAAAAAGAGTGCAGTGCGTATTCTACTCCCCCTCATTTTGGTCTGACTGCCTCGCTTGATTATTTGTTGTCGTTGTATGCCAATAATTCTCTTGTCAACTTCTGGTGACGCGCCCCTTGTCTGATTACTTTTTGATTCATCATCACTCCAACTGGACAATATGGACAGCTGTACCTTCATATTTTGTTGTTGGAGCATCTGTCTTGCCCTCTTGCTTTTGTAGTCCAGTGATGCAACGACTTCATGTGTAAAGTTGTAGTAGTTATCCGCCTGTGCCTTTTGTGGATCAAGAGGAGATCGGCATCTGTAAGAAATAACTCTTCTTTCTTCGGGTTTACAGGATTATCATAACGCTACATCTTTTATATCCCGAAGATAAGAGCGAATTCATATCTTGCCAAATAGGCTTAAGTCAAAAGCTTCAGGCTTTATAATAAGGTACTCCAAGACCAATTAATAGCACGGTATTTGGAAGTCTCTTCTAGAGTGTCAATCATAAATGGATTTATCCATATTCAAGAAATGTCTGAAAATATCAATTCAGTTCTTATTTTGTAATTTCCCGGGAATAAGTTGCTTCAGGCAACTTGGATCCTTCAGGGATCTTCATGTATATTTCACAACTTATGGATCCATAGTAGGCTGTAAAAATATTCATTAGATGCATTTCTAATACTTTTCATATACTGCCAAACATATCAAAATAATTGCATCCACCACAGGGGAGTATATCTCCTCATAATTAATACCTGGTCGTTTGGGTAAAAACTTTGTGCCACAAACCGTGCTTTACATCTCATTATTTATTTATTTCCGCACAAATATCCTTTTATGACCAATAGAATTTTTACACCTTCTGGTGTACGGACTACAGGTCCGGAAATTTCTCGCTTCGGGCGAGTCCAATTTCTCGCTTCGGGCGAGTTCAATACAGCCTTAATTGTATTTGTATGTTTTGGCCAATTATACTGTGCCCACATTCGTAGGTTTATGATCCTCATTTCATTTAGCGTTATATTAAACAATTGTATTCCGTCGACGGTTATTTCACGTCGGTTCCATCTTATTTCTGACACTGTAATTGAGATCTCATCATATTCAACTTATTTCAGGTACCTGTGTTATTTCTGGAACTTTATCAATTTGTGTCAGAAAACCTCTTCTGGAGGATTTTCCTCTTCTGGAGGACTTTTAATTCAAACCTCTACTGGAGGCCTTATTTCCTTACTAGGCTATCTTACCACTTTGCTCCTTTTTCTCTATTGAAAAATTTTTCTTATGGAACCGAGCATATAGATTCATTTGCATACTTATATTGTTCTTTAGGAACATTAAAGCAGGAGCATTTGCAGCTGGTATATGGTCACATATTTCAAATAAATATGTCTGGCAAATGTCTTATTAATCTTTTGCAAATGAATCATCTCTTTGAACTTCAGGTTCATATTAATATTTGAGGATCAAAAATCATATATTGATAAGTCATTTCAATAATTCTCTTGATCCAGCTGCTTATTTTCCCTCCCCCTGATGTTGGGTAAAACATCAACTAATAAGCAAATATTGCTATAAATAAATCTCCAATCCCCTGTCATAGGTTTCAATTATCTTTATAATATATGGAGATACATACCCAACGTAGACTCCCAATCTTCTTTAAAAGGACCAATTTCACAACCCTGTGGTAGAGCATTATATAACTCAAGGTCCGAATATGGGAGATACTATGTATGTGACCATTAATTAATTAAATGGGGGGGGTCTTATAACATCATGTTGGCTTGATGCACAATGTTGCTGCATATAAAATATCAATTTCTCAAGCAATAATATTTCATCAACAGTCGTGCAATCAATTGTCAATGTTCCCCCAGATTTGTTTGGGTTTATTTCCAATGATATACAGTCTCTTATTGATGAAATATCCCAGCATTATCTAGACATATAGTCTAGTAACATAAGTAGGGATATGTACCCGCAAGTGGCTTAATCAATAAAACAAGTGCGCACAATGCCAACTTGCGTCACACAATAGTCCATCTAGTCGATGCATCGTAAAAATTACCTAGATGGTTAACATCGCGGATTTATCAGTCCGCGTTTATGACCCTGAACTATTCTCAAACTTGCTGGTGATACTAGGCCATTCTCATCTTAGGAAGGCCGTATAATAAATTTTTGCAGCAGAACAATCACATGAAAATTTATTGATTGTAAAAACTTCTGGTTTTTTTTTTCAATCAATGACCAAATCAAATTTAGTGCATCATTATTGAACCGGGATAGCCCAACCGGTCATGCTAAACAATGAATCAATAAACCAACTTCAAGTTGGTGTCAGCTTCAGGCTGCAATGTGTGCCAGCTTCAGGCTGGTATATGTGCCAGCTTCAGGCTGGATATGATAACATGGGAAAATTATTTACCAGCTGTAAATTACATTTCTATCAGCTAACTTCCAGTTAGTCTCAGTTTCGGGCTGTGCAAACCGTGTATTTAATAACTTAAAAATATTAGCTTCAGGCTAATGCATTCCAGCTTCTGGCTGGATATGGCAATTTCCAATAACCCGAATTTTTATATAGCACAATCTAAAGAACAATGCTGGTAAACTTTTCACAACTTGTTTGTTAGCTACAACAATAGCCTTTTAATATAGAGATATTCAACATCTCAGCTCTTGCAGAGCGTAAATATTTTACTCTTCTAGAGCACGTTATACTACAATAAAACTTGTGCTCTTCCGGAGCTTAATATATACTCTTCTAGAGCGTAATAAACTTATGCTCTTCTAGAGCATATTAATCCTCTTCTCATTTTTAGGTTGTACAATCATATATTACTTATGAATAATTTTCATTCTATTAAATACGGAATATGTCACGCATTGTCTTCAGGACAAATGCCAGAGTCATTAAAACAATGGCTTCATGTTCATATTAAGAATTTAATAATAACATGCATGTAATTATAACAATTAATAATAAAGTTGAACATAAAATAAGAACATTCAATATTGGCTTATACCTTCAGGGTATATTGGCATCCACACATATAATTCTCCCCCTGTGGATGTCAATTTGTGCATTGTTTTCGAGACTAATGCTTAAGGCATTCATTTATTCCGTATTCCATACTCTTCAGGAGCATAAGCTTATGATCTTCTGGATCATAGTCGAGCTTGTGTTCATCAAAATTATTACATACAATCACATTCACTTCAAGGAATGGACCAGGGCCAATTCGACAAGATCCATAATTTCTTTTTATTATTGTAAGTGGGAGTTTCTGTATTCTTCAAAAGTATATGCTATTCCAGAGCGAAAATATATGATCTTCTAGATCATTTTAAAAATATGTATTCTTCAGGAACATATTCGGATTTATGCTCTTCTGGAGCATGATAATCTTATTTCTCGTTTTCGAGTTATATTGACATCCACACATATAATTCTCCCCCTGTGGATGTCAACTTTGCATGGTCTTCGGGACTAAAAGCGTAAGGCATTATTCGAGAAACAATTATAAATTACTGAAAAGTAAATAAAATAGATCGCAACGAGTAATAATATAAATTGAACATAAAATAAATTGAATATAAAATGAATTGCTCCTTCAGGGTAAGCAAGTATAATATCAATATCCATCTTCGTGATGGTCATACAATATCCATCTTTTTGATGGTTATACAATGTCCACCTTCTGGTGGTTTATATTTTTATTCTTAAGTTTCCTTTTGAGGGATCTGCAGGATCTTTTGAACGGTAAGACTTCGAGTCTTCATTGTATTTTCCTTTATTGAGTCTGCTGAATTCTTATATTTAGTCTACCAGACTATTATCTCATAAATTCCTATCCTCATTTAATACCCATAACAAATTTCTTCCAGAAATTTTGAGGGTCTTAAATTCAAATATCATAATTTAATAAGTAAATGCTTAATCAAAATAAATAAGCAAGGGGCCTATAATAAATTACCCCAAGTAAAATAAATAACAGGAAATTAAATGATGGGCCTAGTACGAGCCCATATTAAGCATAAAATTAAAGGCAAGGTAATTAAATACAATGGGCCCTTTTATAGCCCAATTAAAAATAAATGCTTGAAAATTAAATGCGATGGGCCTTTTTATTAATTAGCTCAATAAAAATTAAATTGCTAAAAAATAAATGCAATGGGCCTATAGCGAACCCAATAAAAATTAAATTTCAGCAAAATAAAAGCGATGGGCCTTATACGAGCCCAATAAAAAAAATGTAAAGAAATAAGCAGCTTAGCCAGCCATTATGGGCCTTTCATGAGCCCAAATAAAGCATAAATAAAATTAAAATATAAATTTAAATGCAGTGGGCCCTTTAATAGCCCGATCAGAATTTAAATAAAAACAAAAAATATGCTTACTCGATAAATCTTTCAGCAATAATACATATAATATATATTACTAATATCCGGTTACTATTCCGGTATGCATATGCCATTAGCCTTCTGGGTTTGGCAGGGGAAAACCCAAGGCGTCGGATTCTGATAGAACACTTCGGGGTTCGTCGGATCGGCCAAAAACGCTATTCACGGTTGCTAGATCGGACAAAATTACTATTCATGGTTACTGGAAAATTACTATTCACGCCTTCTGGGCTTGCCGGGAAATAACCCGAGGTATAAAATTCCGGCCAAACACTTCGGGGTTCGCCGGGAAAAATTCGTAGATACTAAATTCCGTGTTCGCCGGATCCCGACCAAACACTGTTCACGCCGGATTCCGGCCATAATCACTGTTCACGCCGGATTTCGGCCAAAAATCACTGTTCACGTGAATTCTCCATTAACAACATTACAATCCCAACAACAATTCACAGCAACAATTAAAACAACAACAACAAACATCCATCTCCCATCCACAATCAACCAAAAATGAAATAAACACAATAATCAACCAAAAACACACTCGCCGGAATCCGGCCACCATACTCACCCAAACACAAACAACCAAACCAACAACAAATCCAACACAATCAACCACTCGCCGGAAACACAAAAATCACAGCAATCAATCAAACAATCAACCATATAATTAACCAAACAATCAACCAAAATAAAATCAAATGGAATAAACAAAAGAAAGAAAAAAAAAGTTTCGTCACCGTCGGCAACGAGGCGACAAAGACGACGGGAGAAGGGTGAGGGCGGCGCGGTCGTGACGCGGCATGGGACGACGCGGGCTGAGGCGGCGACGCTGGAGGTGCTGCGGCCGGGACGAGGCTGCAGACGACGAGGAAAAAGGAACAGACCCGTGAGGAGGCAAAACGGATCCGGATCCGCCGTCGGGTCGACGGCCTTGGGCGGCGCGTCCGGCAGTGAAAACAACGGGGGGCTGCAGCTGCAGGTCGGCGACGACCCAGGGAACACACCTAGGTGCGCGGTGGTGCGCACGGAGGCGCAGAAGTCGGCGCCTGAGACGGAAACCGGTTGGCCGATTTTTCTTTCTTTTCTTTCTTCTGCAGGCTATTTTCCGGTCAGATTTTCTTCTCTCCGGGAACGAGCTAACTCGTGCTGATAACGTGTTATGAATTAACTAGAATTTAGAAGTGATTTGGAGGAAGGAGAAGACTCGTGAGTTAACTAGCTCATGAGCTTAGCTCAATTAGGTTCTCATTTAAAGACTCGTGAGCTCGACTTGTGTAGACTCATTAAGTTGCTTGTGAAAATATTTATAAGTCGTGTTTTATAAAAAAATTAAGCTTAAAAATTACATTCAATTAGATTAAATTTTAGATGATAAAGCAACTTAATTAGGTCATAACCAACAAGCTAAGATTATTATTTTATTCAATTTATTTCAATTTTTATTTTAAAATCTTGAGGTTGGAATAATAATTTAGTTTTTATTAAATATAATAAATCTATCATATTTTTAAAAATATTTTTATCATTCTTTCAGTAATAAAATACTTCTAATTTTATATGATATAATATTGTTAACATGATTGATTATTAATTAAAAAATATTTTTTTCACGACCTTGACTTATAATTATTGGCTCATTTATAGCACAATAAAGTTCACTAAACGAGAGGAGCTTAAACCGAGCCTGAGCCTACTAAAATCTTAATGAGCCAAGCTTGAGCTTAATATCTAGGCTCGAGATGAACACGAAATTTTCACGAGCCGAGCCTGAGTCATCAAATGTAACAGTCCGGGGAATTTTTACGTTTTTACCGTCACCGTAAAATTTATTTTATAGTCATTTACCATTAAAATTAATCTTGGGTAATTAATTTATGGTAATTCGTGCATCGGATTCCGAAACCGAGCCTTGTCCCACGCTCGGGATTTTTCTGCGGATTTTCCGGACCAAGTTGGAATTTTTCGGGTCTAGGAATCTTCAGAAAAGTCGGGATTAACCCCGAGTTATCGGGCCAGAAATAAAGTTAAGGGGAGTACATTAGTTATTTTCTGGTCCGGACAGAACCCGCCTCACATGTTGCACAGTGTGGAGGCTGCAGCCGCCATTCACTGTGAGCATGTGAACAACCAGTATCTGCCCGTGCAATACCAGTGTTCAGCATGATTGCCTTTTTGCAGTGTTTTTCATTCTTTTCTTTCCTCTTCCCAGTGCACCATCACTACCACCTTCCTTCTGCAAACACACATACACACCACACCATCACCACCTTACTCCCCTCTGCAGTGTTCCTCTGTAAATCCACTGCCCAGAAACCTATATCCTTTCTTTCTTCTCAAATCCAAAACCAGAAAAAAAACCAACACACACTCACACATCAAGCAAAACGTCGCCGTTTTGCAACAGTCACCCCATCCTCATCTCTTTTTCTCTTCTCCTTCTCGTGAACCGCCGCAACCGCCCAGGCCAACACCACACCCGGCTGAGACCCACCTGCAACCGAGCCACCACCCGCCGTCCTCCTTCCTTCCTTTCCCTCTACCGTCACTGCTGCAAGTCGCGTCGCCCCGTCGTCAAGCCGCCGCGATGACCCGCGAGCAGAGCCGGCAGACCCGCTCCTCCCCTTGCCGCTCGTCGTCGCCGCAGCGAGCCACGCCGACAGTCGCCTCTTCCTCCTTTTCCGCGTCGCCTTCCTCGTCAGCCTCGTCTCGCCGTGCCGTCCTCTTCGTCGACAGCGAGGTGAGCATGGCAGATCCGTTTTGGTTGGATCTGACCCGGTCTCGTGTGGGTCGACCTGGCCGTTATGGGTGTGACCCGCGTCTGGGTCATGGACTTGGGCTAGGGCATTTGGACATGGGCTGATGCGTCGACTGGGCCTCCTGCACGTGGGTTCCTGTTTGGGGCCTGGGTTGGGTCTAAATGGTAGGTCTGGGCTGACACTATTTGGCCCAGTCTAGTTTTAAAAAAAAAAGAAAATATAGTTTTGGAAATAATAATCTGGAAATAAAAATAAATTATGGAAATAATGTTTTGGGCAGATTTTGGGGAAATAATATTCTGGAAAATAAAAAAATAGGTATAATTTTGGGAATTAAAATAATTAGTGTTTTGAAAAAAATAAATGTGATAAACAATAGTAGAGTAAATAATTTGAGGATATAATCTTGAAAAAAAATATATAATAATAGTAATTAATAATTTTGGAAAGTACATACTTGTAGAAAAAAATATGGAAAGGGTATTATCAAAGTAGGTATTGTATAGGTATACGTATAAGTATAGTATTATTTTAGACACTGGAATAAATGGTGAATTATGACGATAATAGAAAATAACCCGGGGGGTAACCGAGACAAGTCAGTATTTATTTTCCGGTATACAGTAGTAGCATGACATTGCATATCACTTATGTGTGCATATTATTTGTTTGATATAGGAGTTGATAACGAGCAGATACCTGAGGAACCGGACTTTGAGTATGTGGGGCATTTCCAAACTTGATAGTCGGCTAAGGTGAGGATGGATAAACTTGGATATGTGCCTGTAATACTGTGTTTGATTTTGTTGTTTGATTGAACTGCTGAATTGATTATTGACTGCTATATGATTGCTATGGAGTTGTTGATGATTATTGGCTGCTATTTGATTGCTGTGGATATTGCCGTGATGTTGCTGGATTGTGTTGTTGGATTGTGATATTATGAGTAACCATTGAACTGTGATTTGTGAATAAATAGTGATATGAGATGGTTGGTTGGTTGAGTCTGTGGAATGATCTGAGATAAAAAAAAAAGTTGAACAATTGATGATAGAGTAATGGAATTGGAATTGAATTTGAGATGATGATATAATTGTCACGTGGAAAGTAGTGGTACGACTAAATGGTTAGAGACTAGTTCTGTGGTGTCATGGCCGGTTTGGTTGGATGATGTTGTTATTGGGATGTTGATCCCGGATTTGTGATATTGGGATGTTGATCCCGGATTTGTTGATATTGGGATGTTGATCCCGGATTGTTGGTATTGGGATGTTGATCCTGGATTGTGATTTGGCCTGGCGTCCAGAATTAATTAATAACCAGGTACGACCCTAGCTTGTCCAGTGACGGGGCCCGGAAGATAAAATTGGGAATATTAATAATAAGCATTCTTTTGGTCTTGGCATAGTTGTTTATGGTAGATTTCTTGTGTTGTGATTGTTTGTGCTTACTTCGAAAGTATTACGGTTGATTATATATCTCTGTTTATCCTTCGTCGGTGAGAACTTCGGACTCACCCCTCGCCTGCGGGGTTTCATCCCGTAGGTTTGGTTGCTTCGTAGTTCAGGTACGATGTACGATGGCTGCTGCTTTCTTCTCCACCTGACTCCGGATCCATACCCCGCTGCATGTGCATAGAGTCTTCCGCTGCTGTTCTGTTGCATATGTTGCTGTATTATAGTCCCGCTACTGTTGCTTGCTCTTTTCTCCGTTGCTGTTGTATAATGTGAGCTGTGTATTGCTGAATAATGGTCCCCGAGTATGGGTGACAAATGTGTTATATGGATTGCTGTTGTAAACTACTTGTGAGTTGTATTATAATTCCCTATCAATAAGAATAGTTTCGGCACGTGTTTACTGTGTATGGTAAATACGGGTCGGGGCGCTTCAGTTTGGTAGCGGAGCAGGCAGTAGGTCATTAGGGACATAACTGTGATTGCATAATTATTTGTTTGTGCATAAGATTTGTCACGACATGATATGACATGCATACATATACATTCTCATATAGGTGCGAATGGATCCGGTTGGAGGGAATCAGCATGCTGGAGGTCACTTAGATGATGATCAGGTATCGGTGGATCAACCGTAGCAAGTTGCGGGAGGTCCGGAACACCTTCCGAATATTCCGTTGGGAGACCCTATGCAGATGTTGAATGTGGTAACTCAGATTCTGCGGAGGCAAAAAGCTAGGGATGCACGCATCAATGCTATGGGAGCCCGGGAACAGGAAAATCAGGGACCAGTTGAGGATCTAGTGTACATAAAGCTGGAGAAGCTTGGGGCAGAGATCTTCACCGGTGTCACTACACCACAGGATGCTGATCGATGGCTTAGACAGATGAACAGGGTTATGCTGAAGCTGACATGCAGGGATGACAGGTGGGCCAGATATGCCGCTGCCATATTCCGAGGAGATTCTGTTGATTGGTGGGAGTCTACTACCAGGGACATGCCGACACCTATCACTATGCCGTGGAACTAGTTCATGGAGATGTTCCGAAGGAAGTTTGTTTCTGAGGCATACCAGAACCAGTTGAGACGAGAGTTTTTGGGACTGCAACAGGGACCAGATCAGACCGTCAATGATTATGAGATTAAGTTCAACCGTCTGTCCATCTATGCTAGTGAGTTTGTAGCTACTCTGGAGGCCAGATGTAAACGTTTCTGGGATGGTCTTCGATCTGGCATCCAGACAGTCATGGAGTGCAAGGTCTATGAGACTTACCAGGACATGCTGAAAGATGCCCTGAGAGCTGAGATTATTTGGCTGGGTAATGAGAGAGAGCAACTAGAGATCCGTAAGAGGCATGCTGCACAGAGTTCTGGGGGACAGAACAAGAGGTTCCAGACACTAGCGAACCGGTCAGGATATGGATAGAGTCGGTTCATGCTAGGGAGTCAGGGACGTGGATGGAACAACAACTACAACAACCGAGGCAGTTCTTGGTCTCAGTCTGGAGGGACTTCATCTTGGAATGCTCGCCCGAGACCCCCTCTGTCTCAGGTGAGGTGTCATGAGTGTAACGAAGTTGGGCACTACCGTTATGCTTGTCCCAAGTTGGGAAGATCTGGAGGTTCGGCACCTGTTCAGATGGTGCAAGCTTTAGTTGCCAGTGTACCTAGTGGTTCTGGAGTTAGCCGAGGCCGAGGACGTGGAGCTGTTCCTGCTAGGACCCAGTCAGCCATGAACCAGAGTACAGCAGTGCCGAGAGCATTTGTGATCACCGCTAATGAGGATCCAGAGAATGCTGATGTCATAGCAGGTACCTTTACAGTTTTTGGTAGTACTGCTTATACTTTGATTGATCCTGGTGCTACGCATTCGTTTATTGTGCAAAGCTTTGCAATACTACATAACTGTACAAGAGAGAATTTAACCTGTCCGATGAGGGTTAGGTTACCTGTGGGTATAGTAGTCAGGTTAACCCATGTGTGCAGAGACATTTCGCTTTCATACGATAGCGAGATTTTTCTTGCACGGTTGATTGTGATGAACATGGGAGGTTTCGACATCATCTTGGGGATGGATTGGTTGTCCAAGTACAGTGCTATGGTAAAACTATCGAACCAAGGAAGTGCTGTTAACTTCCGATGGTGGACATAAGGTTTTGTTGATAGGTATTGGGAGAGCTGCTACTACATGTAGTATCTCTACTAATCAGGATGTTGGGATGAAGCCGTTGGATCCAGATGCTTTGTTGACCCATGTCAAGGGAGAAGAAGTTCAGACTCCGGTTTTGGGGGACATCATAGTTGTGAGGGAGTTTCCAGAAGATCTGCCAGGATTGCCACCTGACAGGGAAGTTGAGTACACCATCGATCTGATGCCAGGAGTGACGCCCATCTCGATGGCACCATATCGGATGGCACCGACAGAACTCCAGGAGTTAAGAAGCAGTTGGATGAGCTACTCGAGAAGGGTTTCATCAGACCTAGTACATCACCTTGGGGATCACTAGTCCTCTTCGTGAAGAAGAAGGATGGCAGTTTGCGGATGTGTGTGGACTACCGACAGCTGAATAAAGTGACAGTGAAGAACAAGTACCCGCTTCCCAAGATTGATGACCTTTTTGATCAGCTACATGGAGCTACTGTGTTTTCTAAGATAGATCTTCGATCTGGCTACTAACAGGTCTAGATTGCAGAGAAGGACATACCGAAGACAGCCTTCTGTACTCGGTATGGGCATTTTGAGTTCACAGTGGTTCCTTTCGGTTTGACCAATGCACCTGCAGTTTTCATGTGCTTGATGCATTTGGTCCTGAACGAGTTCTTGGACAAGTTTGTGGTAGTCTTCATCGATGACATTCTGATATACTCTAAGAGTAGGGAAGAACATGAGGAGCATCAGAGGGTAGTACTACAGAGGCTGCGAGAGAAGGAGTTGTATGCTAAGTTCAACAAGTGTGAGTTCTGGCTTGAGGAAGTTACATTCCTTGGACATGTTGTATCCGGGGATGGGATTAAGGTTGACCCTGCTAAAGTGAAAGTAGTTCTGGAGTGGGAGCCGCCCAAGACAGTACCCGAAGTCAGAAGTTTTCTTGGCCTTGCAGGATATTACCGGAGATTCATTGAGGGTTTTTCCTTGATAGCCAGTCCCATGACCAAGCTATTGAGGAAAGATCATGCTTTTGTATGGAGTGATGCCTGCCAGAAGAGTTTTGATGAACTGAAGAAGAAGTTGACATCAGCACCAGTCTTGACAGTACCTAAGCCAGGAGTGGAGTACGTACTGTTTTGTGATGCTTCAAGTCTTGGTTTGGGAGCAGTTCTGATGCAAGAAGGCCGAGTGATTGCCTATGCTTCGAGACAGTTGAGGCCACATGAGAAGAATTACCCGACACATGATCTAGAGATGGCCGCAGTGATCCTTGCTTTGAAAATTTGGCGACATTATCTGTTTGGAGAGAGATGTCGGATCTTCACCGACCATAAGAGTCTCAAGTACATCATGACTCAGAAGGAACTTAACCTACGACAAAGACGTTGGGTTGAGTTGCTGAATGATTATGATTGTACTATAGAGTATCACCTAGAAAAGCTAATGTTGTAGCAGATGCTTTGAGCCGGAGACAACCAGAAGATGCTTCCACGACCTACTCAATGTCCTCACTCATCGAGTTAAGGAAGATGGGAGTTGATTTCTCAATTAATGAGACAGGAGCTTTGTTGACCCATATTGAAGTCAAGTCTAACCTGAGAGGCTGGATTGTGGAATTACAAGATGGAGATCCCGACTTGGTCAAGCTGAAGGAAGCAGTCCGTAGTGGGAAGGAAGACAAGTTTCGCATAGCTGAGGATAGTGCATTGATGCTGGGGAAACGCTTATGTGTACCCAGTGTTGGTGATCTACGCAGTCAGATTTTGGAAGAAGGACATATGACGCCGTATGCTATGCATCCCAGAAGCACCAAGATGTACCAGAATTTGAGGAGTCATTTTTGGTGGCCGCGTATGAAGAAGGATGTAGCCGAGTATGTGGCTAAGTGTATCACTTGTCAGCAAGTGAAAGCCGAGCATCAGGCTCTAGCAGGGAAGATGAGATCTTTGTCAGTGCCGGAGTGGAAGTGGGAGATGAACACTATGGATTTTGTGGTTGGATTACCGTTGACCCGGAGACAGCATGATGCCATCTGGGTTATCGTTGATCGACTTACAAAATTAGATCATTTTCTCCCCATCCGACAGACAGATACTTTGGATAAGTTGGTGAAACAGTATGTTGCAGAGATTGTGAGACTACATGGGATTCCTAAATCCATAGTCTCAGACAGGGATCCAAGATTCACATCACGGTTTTGGAAGAGTCTGCAAGCAGCTTTGGGAATGAAACTGAGTTTCAGTACTGCTTTTCATCCTCAGACAGGCGGACAGTCAGAGATGACTATTCAGACGCTGGAGGACATGTTAAGGGCTTGTGCTCTTAATTTTAGTGGGAGTTGGGATCAGTATTTGTCTTTAGCGGAGTTTTCCTACAACAACAGTTTTCATTCCAGCATTGGCATGCCACTGTTTGAAGCTCTTTACGGACGGAAATGCCGAAGTCCAATATGTTGGGATGAAGAAGGTCTCCGTTTGATTGTGGGTCCAGATCTGGTTAAGCAGACAGTTGACAAGATTCAGGTAGTTAAGCAGAGTATGAGAGCAGCACAGGACCGACAGAAGAGTTATGCTGATAAGCATCGCCGTGAGATGGAGTACCAAGTGGGAGAAAGAGTTTTCCTCCGAGTTGCACCTTGGAAGGGTGTTATCAGGTTCGGGAAAAGAGGAAAGCTGAGTCCCAGGTACATTGGACCATATGAGATTGTGGAAAGGGTTGGACCCTTGGCATACAGACTATCCTTACCAGAGGAGTTGTCACGGATTCATGATGTGTTCCATGTTTCCATGTTGAGGAGGTACAGATCTGATCCAAGCCATGTGGTTACTACAGCAGATGTCGAGGTCGCAGAGGATCTTACGTACACAGAATTGCCGGAGCAGATCTTTGCTCGAGAGGTCAGACAATTGAGGAACCGAGTTATTCCTATGGTGAAGGTTAAGTGGAGCAAGCACTCTGCGAACGAGTCTACGTGGGAAGTTGAGGAGCACATGCGTTCTCAGTATCCGCACCTGTTTACAGCGCCGGAGTGAATTTCGAGGACAAAATTCTTTTAAGGTGGGTAGGCTGTAACAGCCCGGGTAATTTTTATGCTTTTGCCGTCACCGTAAAATTTATTTTACAGTCATTTACCATTAAAATTAATCTTGGGTAATTAATTTATGGTAATTCGTGCATCGGACTCCGAAACTGAGCCTTGTCCCACGCTCGGGATTTTTCTGCGGATTTTTCGGACCAAGTTGGAATTTTTCGGGTCCAGGAATCTTCAGAAAAGTCGGGATTAACCCCGAGTTATCGGGCCAGAAATAAAGTTAACGGGAGTACATTAGTTATTTTCTGGTCCAGACAGAACCTGCCTCACATGCTGCACAGTGTGGAGGCTGCAGCCGCCATTCACTGTGAGCATGTGTGTAATACCCCAGGTACACCCTAGAATATAGAGAAGTATTTGCATGATGAGATCCGGGTGTAGCTTGTCCTTCCGGCAGGTTCGTATAGGTTGGATAGGGTATTCGAGAGAAAGTAGGTGATGTTGATAATGTTGGGTGTACATGATGGTATGGGTTTAGGCTCGGTAACATGATTGATATCGGATTGAGATGAGATGGTTCGCATAGGCCTTGCCTAGTGCACA
>JAKUCV010007583.1:245641-273219 GCA_028386065.3 Turnera subulata
GTGAATTGCACCTATGGTGCTAAGCTGATGATGTTGATGAAAGCCTTGGCTGAGCTGATGTGCCCATAATAGGGCTAAGCATTTGCACATTCATGCATTGCATTGCACGGATGCTATACTATATGTAACGATGCTATGTATATATATGTATCGATGGACCTTGCGAAGGCTGTGACCGCTTGGTCATTATGATGTTAACCTTGTTGTTGGATGCTATTTGCCGCTTGTTTGGTATTGTTGATTGTTGCTAGTAAGTTGATTCTACTTACTGAGTCAGTGGACTCACCCCCCAATTCCTCCCCTTGTTTTTCAGGTGCGAGGATGAGAGTACGGGCAGCGTAAACTGATGGGTATAACTGAGTTGTATTATTTATTTAGTTGTATTAAAAGAGGTTATAATTGGCATTGTATGAGTTAGTGCCCCTTGTAGCAGAATTCTATAACATTAGAGGATATGGAGTTTTATTCTTTTTGGTATTTCTGTTGCCTTTGCATTCTTTGTTTGTTTCCGTTTACGCTGCGCATGTTCTTGTTAGTAACCCGCGAGGCAGAGGCAACAAGCTTCTGTGAGGTTGTGTGTAGGCCTTGGGGTGCCTTGTGGCACGATGATGGTGCACACGGTACCTGGCCGGTCGCGCTTAGGCGGGGGCGTGACAGAATGGTAGCGGAGCATTGTTATAGAATTTTGCTAAGGGGCATAGGCTGTTGAGTGTTGGCTAGTACCCATCGAGTTAGAGGTTGGGGGATTGGTGAGAGGCGTTTGTCTTATTTTTATGTGCTATATGTGTACTATACGTTGCTGTGTTTTGATGTGTAGTTCGGGAAGCTCGTGGACAGATTGTATTGACATTGAGCAGTTGGGAATAAAGTGTGGAGGAAGTAAGTAGTTGATTGCGTGGATTTTAAAGAAGTGTCGGAAATGGGTGAACAAGTTTTATGATGGATTGGATGGTTTGGACTGGAGTAGAATCGAGGTACCTGAGAGAAGTTTATGAGCAGATGTGAGCGCATAAAGAGATAAGGATGCACTTTGCAGGCTGTAGTTTGGCATTAGTAATAGAAGGGCAGTAGGAAGTGTCGTGGAATCTAAGGAAGAGTAAGGTGTAAAGGAATAGGCTGTGATTGTTGGTTCAGAGTTTGTAACTGAAGGATGTCTCATGTTTACGTTAGGCTTTTAAGTGCCTTAAGTAGTAATGGATGAAGATGATGGTTATGAATGTTTTGGGTGCTTAGCATACATTAGAGTGAAGTTGACACCCTGAATTATATAGAGATGGTTTGGATTACTTAGAGTTAGATTGCGGAATATTAATGTCGACGAGGTATGTCGTTCGATTTGGGAGTGATTGTGAGGTACTATATATTTTTGGGAGTTATGACCTTAAACTGAACGAAAGTTGAGTATGTCTTTTGTTATGGGAAATACTTAAGGTTAGAAGTGGATGAGAGACGATATTGAAGAGTTATGTAAAGAGATGGTAAGGAGTTGAGGTAAGCGGAGTGACGCAGCGGAAGCATGATCGACTTGATTATATACAATTGGTCCGAGTGGATATTTTGGTGACTTAACTAGTGTAATTGGTGTGCTTATGCATGCGTTAGTGTGCATTAGTGTGAGAGTAGTGCACCTTATGACCTAGTTGCGGCAATTGGCCTGGTTGACGGATTAAAGTGCCAGTGCACACACCAATGTGCGAATAGCACAATTTATGGTTCGGTTGGGGTAGTTGGCCTCGCTGGTCAATTGGCGTAGTTGTGTACGGGTAGTGCACTGTAGTGGAGTGAATAAAGTGTAGAAGCTATTAGTGATAAGAAAATGCGTATATGGGTTGTAGTGGCTCATCGAGTGTTGTATCAATTGGAGAAGTTAAGTGAAGGCTTGTGTGGTTGCATTTGGAAGGCTAACGGTACATTGCAACTTTTACTACTTTGACAATGTGGCCACAATTTATAACGATTTTGCAATCATTGTTTTGAAAATGTTTTTAATGGCCTGTAGTTATGCAAGTTTGGCATTAGTACCGTTTAGCCTATCCATTTGTGCCGTAGACAGAAGTGACAGAAAGTTGAGATATAATCTATAAGATTGTGATTGAGATGTGACACGGACTGGTGTGTGATACGGATTAGCAAGAGAGTTACGAGTGTAGGAGATACGACAACTTGAGGTAAGTGAAATGGATTATGATGAGAAGTGACCATGAAGGAGTGTCGGATGTATATTGATGAAATGGACATGTCATTTGAGGTATGTAAGTAAGGAGTTGAGGTTGAACTTGAAAATGAATTTCGAGGTGAATAACTTGGAGATATACAGGATTGAGTTATAAATAAGTGACCTACTAAAGGTAGAGCTTGAAGCGAGAGAGGAACAATAGAATAGCATATGAGATGGTTTAAGAAGATGATTGAGAGTTACAAAAGGATTGAAGTGGTCCTTGAGGTTATGATGGCTTCTAAATTTCGAGGACGAAATTCTTTGAAGGAGGGGATGCTGTAATACCCCAGGTACACCCTAGAATATAGAGAAGTATTTGCATGATGAGATCCGGGTGTAGCTTGTCCTTCCGGCAGGTTCGTATAGGTTGGATAGGGTATTCGAGAGAAAGTAGGTGATGTTGATAATGTTGGGTGTACATGATGGTATGGGTTTAGGCTCGGTAACATGATTGATATCGGATTGAGATGAGATGGTTCGCATAGGCCTTGCCTAGTGCACAGAAATGGGCTCGAAGTGGTCCGATGGCACGGTTGGCCTAGTTTGGTGTCCCGAGTGCTCGACTTGTCTAATGGGCCAATTAATGGTTGGAAATGATAGGAATGTGATAACTTGGTGTAATAAATTCACTAGAGGCATGATTGGCCAAGAGGATTATCGGTTGGTTCGATTTGGTGCGGAATGGTGCACAACCGGGGCATTGGTGTGCCCGTCGGTGCACAATTGGGTGCGATGAGGGTAAATGTGTCATTTGCCAAACCGACCAATCAGGGTTCGACATGTGGCTCGGGAATATGCTGCTGAGTGTGTTTGGTGTGTAAGCTAGTAGGTTGAGTGTCATGGTTCTATTGGTGGAAAACAAGCATGAGGTGGAGAGCTACTTGGTGCAAGTGGCACCAAGTTGGCAAGTGTGGCAAGTAGGTGCTTAGTCACCTACTTCCCATCACTTAAGAGCTGGAAGTAAGCAGCTCTCACTCATTCTGATCAGACCAAATTCGTGTTAGGTGCTGGAGAGAAAAGAGAGAAGAGAAAGAGAGGAAAAGAGGAGAGAAAGAGAGGTGTGGTTTGGGTGGTTCTGCTTTCGGCCAGACAGACCCCTGACCACTAAAGTGATGATTCCGGCCAAAATACCGGTTGGAATTGAGTGAAACCAAAGCCTATGGTTAGCTAACTCCCATAGCTTTCATATGGCACCAATTATGTTCGGTTTGGAGCTGAACTAGGTGAGTTATGCACTCTCCAAGTTTACTGTGCTGCGACTGTCCAGCAGCAGTCCTCCTGCTTGACACAGTCTTGGTATTAGAGGAATATCTGGAGCTACAGAGCTCTGGTTAGGATGTTTTTGGTTTCTATGGAAAGATAAGAGGTAGGGCTACAACGCCTATGTTGAGTCCCGGAGCTGGTTCAGCCCTTAAGGGCTCAGTATTTTGGGTTGAAGTTCCTGTTGGTGCAGGGCAGCTTCTGCCCGAATTGGGAAAGATAAGTGTTGTGTAAATGGATTGTGGTTTATATGTTATAGTTGATTATGTTGTGTTGTGATTTGTATTTATATGTGTGTTACAGAGCAGTATGAACCCTAGATGCCTAAGGGTTCCAAAGTGAGGAATGAATGGCCTTGATGTGCCTAATGGTTTGGTAAGTGGGGTTTGCTTACTTGTGATGATTGATGGTGCTACTTGCTTGGTAGATGCTCAATTGCTTGGTGAATTGCACCTATGGTGCTAAGCTGATGATGTTGATGAAAGCCTTGGCTGAGCTGATGTGCCCATAATAGGGCTAAGCATTTGCACATTCATGCATTGCATTGCACGGATGCTATACTATATGTAACGATGCTATGTATATATATGTATCGATGGACCTTGCGAAGGCTGTGACCGCTTGGTCATTATGATGTTAACCTTGCTGTTGGATGCTATTTGCCGCTTGTTTGGTATTGTTGGTTGTTGCTAGTAAGTTGATTCTACTTACTGAGTCAGTGGACTCACCCCCCAATTCCTCCCCTTGTTTTTCAGGTGCGAGGATGAGAGTACGGGCAGCGTAAACTGATGGGTATAGCTGAGTTGTATTATTTATTTAGTTGTATTAAAAGAGGTTATAATTGGCATTGTATGAGTTAGTGCCCCTTGTAGCAGAATTCTATAACATTAGAGAATATGGAGTGTAATTCTTTTTGGTATTTCTGTTGCCTTTGCATTCTTTGTTTGTTTCCGTTTCCGTTTACGCTGCGCATGTTCTTGTTAGTAACCCGCGAGGCAGAGGCAACAAGCTTCTGTGAGGTTGTGTATAGGGCTTGGGGTGCCTTGTGGCACGATGATGGTGCACACGGTACCTGGCCGGTCGCGCTTAGGCGGGGGCGTGACAATGTGAACAACCAGTATCTACCCGTGCAATACTAGTGTTCAGCATGATTGCCTTTCTGCTGTGTTTTTCATTCTTTTCTTTCCTCTTCCCAGTGCACCATCACTACCACCTTCCTTCTGCAAACACACATACACACCACACCATCACCACCTTACTCCCCTCTGCAGTGTTCCTCTGCAAATCCACTGCCCAGAAACCCATATCCTTTCTTTCTTCTCAAATCCAAAACCAGAAAAAAACCAACACACACTCACACATCAAGCAAAACGTCGCCGTTTTGCAACAGTCACCCCATCCTCATCTCTTTTTCTCTTCTCCTTCCCGTGAACCGCCGCCACCGCCGAGGCCAACACCACACCCGGCTGAGACCCACCTGCAACCAAGCCACCACCCGCCGTCCTCCTTCCTTCCTTTCCCTCTACCGTCACTGCTGCAAGTCGCGCCGCCCCGTCGTCAAGCCGCCGCGACGACCCGCGAGCAGAGCCGACAGACCCGCTCCTCCCCTTGCCGCTCGTCGCCGCCGCAGCGAGCCACGCCGACAGTCGCCTCTTCCTCCTTTTTCGCGTCGCCTTCCTCGTCAGCCTCATCTCGTCGCGCCGTCCTCTTCGTCGACAGCGAGGTGAGCATGGCAGATCCGTTTTGGTTGGATCTGACCCGGTCTCGTGTGGGTCGACCTGGCCGTTATGGGTGTGACCCGCGTCTGGGTCATGGACTTGGGCTAGGGCATTTGGACATGGGCTGATGTGTCGACTGGGCCTCCTGCACGTGGGTTCCTGTTTGGGGCCTGGGTTGGGTCTAATTGGTAGGTCTGGGCTGACACTATTTGGCCCAGTCTAGTTTAAAAAAAAAGAAAATATAATTTTGGGAATAATAATATGGAAATAAAAATAAATTATGGAAATAATGTTTTGGGCAGAATTTGGGGAAATAATATTCTGGAAAATAAAAAAAATAGGTATAATTTTGGGAATTAAAATAATTAGTGTTTTGAAAAAAAAATAAATGTGATAAATAATAGTAGAGTAAATAATTTGAGGATATAATCTTGGAAAAAAAATATATAATAATAGTAATTAATAATTTTGGAAAGTACATACTTGTACAAAAAAATATGGAAAGGGTATTATCAAAGTAGGTATTGTATAGGTATACGTATAAGTATAATATTATTTTAGACACTGGAATAAATGGTGAATTATGACGATAATAGAAAATAACCCGGGGGGGGTAACCGAGACAAGTCAGTATTTATTTTCCGGTATACAGTAGTAGCATGACATTGCATATCACTTATGTGTGCATATTATTTGTTTGATATAGGAGTTGATAACGAGCAGATACTTGAGGAACCGGACTTGGAGTCTGTGGGGCATTTCCAAACTTGATAGTCGGCTAAGGTGAGGATGGATAACCTTGGATATGTGCCTGTAATACTGTGTTTGATTTTGTTGTTTGATTGAACTGCTGAATTGATTATTGACTGCTATATGATTGCTATGGAGTTGTTGATGATTATTGGCTGCTATTTGATTGCTGTGGATATTGCCGTGATGTTGCTGGATTGTGTTGTTGGATTGTGATATTGTGAGTAATCATTGAACTGTGATTTGTGAATAAATAGTGATATGAGATGGTTGGTTGGTTGAGTCTGTGGAATGATCTGAGATAAAAAAAAAAAGTTGAACAATTGATGATAGAGTAATGGAATTGGAATTGAATTTGAGATGATGATATAATTGTCACGTGGAAAGTAGTGGTACGACTAGATGGTTAGAGACTAGTTCTGTGGTGTCATGGCCGGTTTGGTTGGATGATGTTGTTATTGGGATGTTGATCCCGGATTTGTGATATTGGGATGTTGATCCCGGATTTATTGATATTGGGATGTTGATCCCGGATTGTGATTTGGCCTAGCATCCAGAATTAATTAATAACCAGGTACGACCCTAGCTTGTCCAGTGACGGAGCCCGGAAGATAAAATTGGTAATATTAATAATAAGCATTCTTTTGGTCTTGGCATAGTTGTTTATGGTAGATTTCTTGTGTTGTGATTGTTTGTGCTTACTTCGAAAGTATTATGGTTGATTATATATCTCTGTTTATCCTTCGTCGGTGAGAACTTCGGACTCACCCCTCGCCTGCGGGGTTTCATCCCGTAGGTTTGGTTGCTTCGTAGTTCAGGTACGATGTACGTTGGCTGCTGCTTTCTTCTCCTCCTGACTCCGGATCCATACCCCGCTGCATGTGCATAGAGTCTTCCGCTGTTGTTCTGTTGCATATGTTGTTGTATTATAATTCCGCTGCTGTTGCTTGCTCTTTTCTCTGTTGCTGTTGTATAATGTGAGTTGTGTATTGCTTAATAATGGTCCCCGAGTATGAGTGACAAATGTGTTATATGGATTGCTGTTGTAAACTACTTGTGAGTTGTATTATAATTCCCTATCAATAAGAATAGTTTCGGCACGTGTTTACTGTGTATGGTAAATATAGGTCGGGGCGCTTCATCAAAAGCTCGACTCAGCTCGGCTCATTTGCAGCTTCTAGCAATCACTATAGTTTTTTACAGACGTCCTCATATGTTGGGTCACTTAAACCTTAAGACTAGACTTAATAGATGAATTTTTAAGTTTTTCTTTGCTTTCTTAGTTTAATATAATAATAATTATAATCAAATTTTTAAAAAATATTTTTATTATTTATGAATATTTCATGTGAAGGAATTTTTAGAAGATAAAATTGGCTGTGAGTTAATAATAATTGATGGAGATGGGATCATAGCTAATGACACTTTTTTTTCCCTAGAAATTCAATAAACTAATTAAAATTTTTATTGATTAAAATCGGATTATGGCCCCCACATGTACTATTTCGTTGGGTTCTTTTATATGCCTATACCTTTTTTTAGGCTCATTCTGTCAAGGTATTCCTCCCTTAACAAGTGATCAACGACATTCCAACCCCGTCATGGAGCAAATGGCACACCTGGAAGCCTAAAACAAACAAATCAAATAGATTAATATCCTAGGAAAGCAATATAACAATAAAATAAAAATGATTGTTCGTTAATAGGTGAAGATTTAACATATCTTGCAAGCAGTCTCAGTCTCTACTTCCTTGCGATTGCGAACAACATCAATAGTTAGGACTCATACTTCCACTTTAATAAATCCAACACTTTAATAAATCCAACACTAGATAGGTCAGGTAGCCTATCGTCACCACCACGCAGGCAAGCAAGACGATCAGGATGCTATCCTTGATGGAATTCTTCTTTTACTATTTGTTTTCTTCTTCCTTTTTAACATAAACTAGCACATTTTTCATTAACATATAGATAGCACATATACGCCAATTAGCATTTGAGATAAAAAAAGTAGAGGCGATGCAAATTGTACAGGTATGGATGCTTGCTTGCCAACCTAGGCCTAAGAGCATAAATAAATTTTTACTAGTTGTTTTCCGTCCGCTGCTGGCCTCTCACGTCGTGTTCGAGCTGGAGATAGAAGTGGCCTTTGGTACTTGCCGGTGGAATCTATTTCTTGCTTTTTCGTTATCTTTTTTTTTTTAATTATTATCTTCTATTTTTTTTGGTCACAAGAAATTCCTACACTAACCTAATCTAACCTAAATACTAACTCAACACCGGTCGGGATCGAAACCACGACCTCAGCCCCACACAAGGTGGGAAGTGCCACTCGAGCTACCGCTCATAGGCACTTCTATTGAGTTAGTGTTAAGCAAACCTATAAAAACTTGACATGTGCCTTGAGACTGACAAGGCACCAATGTAACCGGTAACTATGAGCAGGCCGGCCAAAATCAAAACTGATGTCAAATTGGAGGGTGGTATGATGTATTAAGCCATTCCATTTAAATACGAGCAAGAACCAGTAAACCGTAAATGGGCTCAACAATAGTTGTCGATTCGTTACACCTAGTTATGGGTATGTGTTAGCTAGCCCGTTCTGATTTGAGAGAGTTTAAAAATTCACAACTTTTTGTTCGACTATAATGTCCTACCTTAAACGAATAAGACAACCCATTTTCTAATTACTATCCCACCTCTTTACTGCAAATCAATGGAGAAAGAAGGGAACCTAGGAACAGAACAACAAGCGAACAGTAAGTTCTTAATTCTGCTAACCCGGAGGAGGAGGAAGCTGTCAATGACATTTACATAAGACAGAAGAAGTCAGTCACATTGAGAGACATGGGTTTCTTTTCTACTTCAAAATTGGTGCAACATCCTACATATATGTTAAGCAGGCATTTCAAGTTTCATCTGAGCAATGGTTGAAACATGACGTTCTAAGCTAACAGTACTATGTGTAAACCCTCACAATGGCAAAATAATGATCCTTGGCTACATTCACAAGGCTGTTGAACAGAACGGATTCTTACAACACCTCATCCTCTCATACTTTAAGATTTCCTCTTCTTAGCAGATTTGGAGCCATGGTCGTCTTTGCTTCGCTTTTTCTCGGATTTTTGGGCGTCCTTCTTGCCATGTTTTTCTGAACTAGATCGACTCGATTTTACACTGATAACACCACCCGGAGTAATTTTTCCACCGCCGTCTTGCAAAGCTTTCTCAAATGCTTCTTCTCCTTCCACGATTTCATACTTTTTGAGCAATGCGTCTTTCATCCCATCCTACAGTGAGTAAGCAGTTTTAGAAAAGAGAAAGGGTAGATTTAAGAGCTTACAGGGTAACCAATGTGAAAAGATATTGAACAGACCTTTACTTGCTTTGCTCCTTCCTTGAGATCCTCCTCCACTGTTATGCTATGAGGTTTCAGCTCGAACTGAACAATATTTTACCAGAGTAGGGATTAGGTTGGTTTTGATTAAAATGATAAAGCACAACAGAAAGCATGAAAGAGAATAGAAAATGCTTTGATGTTACAGATTCGAACTATTTTGGAGCACAATGGACAAAAGGCAGAGTTATGCTACAAGTATATCCATGCAATTATAAGCCACAGTAGAGTATGAATATGTTGGCCTACCTCTTTCAACCGGGGCAGGCTAGCTTCAATCTCTTTGGACGCAATACCGTTTAGATATTTTTCGAACTTCTTCATGACCTTTATAAATAGCGACAAGATCTGTGTTCTTGCCAACTTCATTTGTTCCTTCAGTAACAAATTAACAGGCTCAATCTCAAGATGATTTGCGAGCATAAGATAAAAAATAAAAAAAAAATCTCCAGAGAACAACTGATATTGGCAATATATAAGTACAAAAAATCTAGGGGCAGAGCCAGACTGAAAGCAGATGGCAGCTGGCATTACCACTAACTTTCATATTTCCCTTTCCCAATTTCCTGGTTTTGGCCTCGTCCATTTGTTTGAAATCATTTAGCCAGCTTTGTAAAGGTATTCAAGGAACAAGTTTCAGTATCAAACCTCGATAAAGCTTATGTTACGTTGCTGCAAGCCAAGGCAGAGCAAAACAGAAGCCTGAACGTATGACAGCGTAACAGGAAGCTTTCCTCGGAAGTACAGACGAGCAAGAATTGGAACAATATCTAAAATCTGGAAAAACAAACAGAAAAATACAAAATGCTCAATTATAGATTGGATAATAAAGTAACAGAGTAAACTTGGGCATCTTTAGTCATCTTAAACTCCACAACTAGGACCATCCATCTAAAAATAGCCTACTTTTTTCATGTGTAGGATGAACCACATGCATTTTATGGCATCCTCAAATTATATTATAACTTATCCTGTTCCTGGATTTAGTATTAGATGACAAATGGACCAGATAAGGTTGAGGATACATTCAAATGTTGCCAAGTAGAGAATAAGAGAAATTTTGTTCTTCAAAATCAGAAACCAAAAAGAAAATAGCTACTTTCCTCCCAGTTTCATTTATGCCTATACAACTTGCTTTCAACGTAGCATTTCTAATTGCATGCATTAAATTTGGAAATGATCCACCAAAAGAAGAAAAGAAAAGATTTCAATCTAAATTGTATACATGTGTGCCATAACTGATTCTATATCATGAGAAGGTTTGCCACTTTGATAGTGAGTGATGGAGAATCAATCAGTGAGAGAACTTACCAGATGAAAATCAGCAAGGTTATCAGTATAAACTTTCAAACGTTCCATATCATGAGGTGACAGATCATCAGTAAGAGACTTCCAAAATCCATGTGGGGAAGAGTTAGACTGTTGGGGCTCAACATCCGTGTAGTCAGTCTTAGGATCCAGGATACTAAAAGATCAACAGTAGTATAAGTACATTAAACATAGCTCTCCAAAAAATATGTACATTAACCAAAAACTGATCATAAAATATGGAGTCGACTCTAACCTCATAGCAAGTTTATATTCCATTGAACGGAAACTATCACCCTCCAATAGCCTGGCAAACCTTCTCTTGAAATCTAGAAATAGAAGGAAACAAATTTTAAGAATCTGTGAATTTCAAAATCAGCACATCATCTTAAAATGGAACTGACCTTGGTAAAATGGGCCAAAAAAGCCCCATTCATCTGATTCACCGACTTCGATATCGTCACTGTTTAATGGCTTCAGGACCATACACGTGTGCTCACCAGTTACAGCATTCTATTACAAAATCCACAAAATGTTTGAAGCATACAAATTAGTTCCTTGATGCATGGAAAAAGAATATATAAAATTAGGTACTGAAGATCTAGGCTGCCTTAACTGGAATTTGGCTAACATAGAATGGGGCAAATTTATGTCTTCTCCAAAAGCGAAAAAGATCCAAAGTCACCCCGAAGGAGACACCAAGATAGTGGAGCTTTTCAGGTTTTCTTTCGCGGAGATGTACTAGCAAATGTGGAAGGTCTGTCCTAGGTTTTATACTTTCTTCAAGCAACGAAACCTGCATGAATTAACGAAATTCATGAAATTGCACAAACATACAATTCAAAGGAAAACAAAACAACACCAGGGTGAGATGTGAGCGATAGCAACAAAAAAGAAATGGAAGATGCCATTAAATCTACATCAAGCTGTCGTCATCCTTCTTCTCTGGATATACGAGAACAAGTCATTCAGCAATTATCTTGAAATGACTTTAAGAAAGAGAAACTAAGTTAAAAACAAACTATGTCCGAACCTTCTCTGCAGCTTCTGTGACTCTCAAAGGGGGTTTCTCATCGTCAGTTTCACCATCTACTTCAGAAAAAGGAGTCAACTGTCCTTCATAGTACCTGCAGATATCATATTGTTGTAAATACTTCCCATTCAAAGAAAGGCCAATGTGTCCACAAAACAAAGCACAAACTAATGTAGCTTGCATCCTCAAATTTGAATGTTTTAGGCTCTTCGGAACCTAAGCAACATTCGTCCTATAATCGACCTCTCGCCTCTTTTTTAGGTATACGTGAACTTTTAACACAGTAAAACTATCAGCAATCCATGTGCCTCTAAAACTTATTCTCATCCTTCTACTTGAACATATTCTCAAGAGTATGTAGCTGCAAATATTTATCTAGTCCAGTGGCAGACTAGCATATATGACCATAGTAAGCAAAGGACAGGAGCAATAACATGACAAAAGGCAAACATCTATCCACATTTGTTGCGACCAAATCATGTGACATGAAATTCTCACATCCAGAGAAGCTCCAATCTAATAATTACAAACATCATAATGTCTAAGAATAAAGTTGCATGTACCTGGTTAAGATATCAACTGCAGCAGAACCATATCCGAGCTGCAATGCATCTTTCCCATAGCATGTGTTACATTATATTAAACGAAAAGGAAGATACGAAAAAGAAAGGAAAAAGAAGAAAGAACTTAAAACTTCAGTTTGCAGCATATAAGACACAGGCTTACCCTCATGGCACTTGGATGGGTAGCAATTCGTACAATACGAGCACCGGAAAGGCTAGGGAAAACTGTATCCCGGTATTGTTCACAGAATTTCCATGGTATTTGGTCACCAAAAGGTAGATGACCCTCACTTAAATTCTGGATAGCAGATTTACGGGAAATCTTGCCTTCTAGGCAAACCTGTTAAAAAATTGATATGAGAAAGGAAAAACACTTCCTTCAAGGGCAAGTTACAAGAATCTTCTATTGGCATAACTGTCCCGACCCAAGATAATAGGCACAAAAGTTGGCATAAGTTTATGACAGTCTGGAAAAGGAAATAATATCTGTACCAGTCCATCCATATGAAAAATGCACAAAGCTAAAAGGGGATATTAGAATCCCAGAAAGGGAATTAGAATCCTGGACTTCCAAGGAGAGGAGAAGAAAGGAATTTAGGTTAATGGAAGAAAAGTTTGATTGAAGCCGTCATGGGGGCACCATTATGATAATGAAAATAAGGTGCTGAAAATAAATTCAGGTGGAGAAACCATAGTAATTATTTAAGTAACAATGGCTTCCCCCTCAATTAGAAGGCAATGAGAACTAGATTACTCAAACAGGACATTCTTTTCAAGCAGCCCTGTGCTTATGAGCCAAAAGAGGAAAACAAAATAAAACGAACAGGGGAAAGTAGCAGATATCAAAGCATGCAGAAAGCTGTCAAAACTGATAACAGAAAATCATAACCTTATTATACACATATGACGAAAAGCTCAGAAGAACAATTATTGGAACATCATTATTCCATGAAACTCCTCAATTCATTGGTTCACGGTAAACTGGCAAGGAAAAACAATTAAATACTTGTTTCCACATTCAATAGTGTACCTGGACAACACATAAGATATCAGGAAGTTGATTTTTTGACTCATCAACAGGGCCTGCAGACACAAGATTGGCAAAAAGTTGTAGTACGCTGCAAAAAGAATCAAGAGAACTCGATGCGAAAGAATTATATACCTAGTAACACAAATAGATGGTGGGCAGGAGCATCAGCCATTAGTTGTAGATCATTAGGAGAATTTTTGTAGTGAGATGAAACATACAATGCCATCATTCGCTGCAAGATTAGTTCCAATATGTCAAAGCCTATACAAGGATAAAACTCTCCAGTCAAAAAAAAAAGAGTTACCAGCCCTGAAGGCAATGAAGATTGAATGACAAAGATTTCTTACCTGCAAGAACAGCTCACTGTCTTTATGATACGAAAAAAGAGTATCACGATTGACATAATACAGATCACATTCACTGGGAGGAGGTAATCTGGTCACATAAAAGAGCACATTAACAAAGGTTTAGTGAAAATGACAGAGTATTTCAGCTCTCCCAAATCTTCAGCAAGTGAGCTCTACCTGCTGATGTTAGGTATGGAGTTTGAAACATCCAAGCAAAGTAAACCATTAAGCCAGGATTCAATGGGATCACCAGAAGCATATCTGATAGACTCATTCAGATCTATCTTTTTGAAAACACGACCTGCAGATAATGGAATGATGATTTTAGCGAACTTTTCAACATGCATAATGTATAATAAGCCAACCAAGGCAATTTCAAAGTGTATGCAACCTTTGGCACAAAAACAGGTGCAGAAACCATTTGAATTATTATCCCAAACAGGAAACCTATCAGGGCCGCAAGCATATAATATCATAGTTGCTTAATAAAAGCAATCGATATGCAAAACCACTATGGCATTCAATAATCATATGCTCAACACTAAGTGGCTGGTTCATAAGGATGAAGTGAATTAGCCTCATTATATTGTCAAGAAGCTGAAAGTGGCCTTTTGCACAATACTAAGTGGCTGGTTCATAAAGATGAATTGAATTGTCAAGGAGCTGAAAGTGGCTTTTTGATATGAATGGTCTGTGACAATAAGATTACTGAAATAAAGCATCTACAACCTAGAAGATTGGAACAAAAGTACATCTTTTCATAATTAAAGATAAATTTATAAGTGAGAAGCAACAAAAGCCTCATAATTTTGTCTGATATATATTCCAGAGCTTGAGAACAAAAAAAACGGACCTAGATTTTTTTTGGCCCGCTTCAAGTTTTGGACAAACTGAATTAACAAGCGATGTAAAGCAACACACATAGAACTTCCACAACTTTAGATCTACCAAATTTCATGCATATAAGACTTTGAAAGATTATGTGACAGCAATAGATGATGCAAAGAGCTCAGTTCCAAGCTTTCAAACTAATGCAAAAGGCATTTGTTATTTTTACCATACTAGCTTTTGAAAGGCTAGAATACTGGAAAAGAGGTAATTGCTGTCTCCGGCAGAACCTTGAAAGGATAAAAAATGGATAGGGAATGGGATTTTTTTTAAAAGGAGAAATCATTCCTTACCAACTGAAAGGCTTATTACAACAGCTATTCATGATACAATTGCTGCATTAACACTATGTTTAATGCATATTCCCACAAACATATAGACAGTTAAAGGTTAAACATACCAGACAAGGAACCCTCTACATTCGTAGCAGTCATCTGGCTTTGTTCTTCCAGTTGCTGGAGAAGTTTTAGTGACAAGGACCGACCAGTACCTTCATAGCTTAAAGCAGAAACCAAGATAATAATTAACAAAAAGTGCCAGATAATTAGTTAAAAGTTAACTTAACCTCTGGAATTGGAGTGCATCAGGAGTGCTGAACAAAGAAGTGAAAACAACAAATTACAGAAGAGGGAAAGTGGAGGTTTCTGATTGAAATAGAATGATAACTTCCAAGAGAAGTAAGAATGGATTTTCGCACCCATTCACAGTAGATGAGAGGAAAACCAGATATGGACCAAGCAAGGACTTAACAACTGGCAATGGAATTGCAGCAGCTTCATCAACAACCAACAATTCAACTTGGGAGAGCTTTTCGTGCTCATGCGGTTGAATATACTGCGGGAAAACATGAAAACACAGAAACTTAGTGAATATATGCCTCGTGCACAGCTACCCTTATCCTCAGCAGCAAACTACTAGCAACATCATTAACGTTTAAAACCAAATTAGTATCAAAACACGTTTGTGCAAGAACCATCCATCCGCTTCTCCTAACCTGAATCGTTTGTCTATGCTGCTTATAAATATTTATCCGGACGGTTGCTTTCTTGAATTCTGGATTCACACTTTTCACAACATCATAGTCCATATGTTCCTACAGAAAGGCAGAAGCTTAGGATAAAGTCGGCAGCAATCCAAGTGACAATCGGAACAAACATCTTTGAAAAGATGCATTTAACATATATGAGGCAGATACAAATAGGAAATCTAACAGGTTGAGGCATGAAGCATGAACAATAAGCAAAAGAAAAATGGAGACTAGTTCAAAAATTTAGACCAAAACTGAAGGGAGACTGAAGTCAAAACCAAAGTTCAGCCAAATGTATTGAAGGGAAAGACATTATTTCACTGCAACATAAGCTGCACTTTTATTCAATACTTCAGTTTACCAAACTGAAGAAAGAGTGTAAGATAGTGTTCTTTCTTCAAAACAACTCCTTTGGGATCAAAAGGTAACACACATGCAGCTAAAAGATATTAACTCCACATTAACATAAATACAAGTTAAATAGCAACAACCAGAATTTGTATGAGTTTCCTGAGTAACAAACTTTTCTGACAAAGACTAACAGCATGCTAATTAACAAGGAAATTTTAACTTATTCAAAATTGCATCTTAGAGAAATTCCCCACACAACTGTACATAAAATGGGTGAAATGTGATCAAGAATCCACATCAGTTCACCAAAAAGGAAAGAGGCATGTACCTTGTAATCAAGTGTGTCAAAACCCTTGCAAATGAATTCAAACAATGTTTTCAAGTTTTCAGGGCTCGGCGCAGTTACAAATATATTTGAATACCTAACAAAAAAATTAACCCATCAGTTAAGAACATTATGGGGAACAGGCTTGCAAAAAGGATTTAAAAATGCTTAAAAAGCTCATATAAAAATCACCCTGCCGCAATAGCCCCAGCAACTGCTAAACCAAGCGCAGCTGATTTCCCACGACCACGAGCAGCAAGCAGGGCAACTGTGCTACGTAATGTCTTATCCAAAATTGCATCAAGGAATGTGACTACAGCTTTTCCCTATACATGAAAGAGTATTTTTGTAAGTATTTTAATGTAGTTCAAATACCAACCACATTAGTCAACCAGATGTCTGACAAATAAAAATAGATGCTCCAGTTGAATTCTACCTGATCCAACGTACAACACTTCTTGATCAGAGGGCCAACAGGAAAATGGTCGAGGAGTTGTTCTTTCAAATCCTTCAGGTCTCGTTCTGCTTCTGAGAGTCCTTCAGAGTCCTTTAATCACAAGAAAGACAAGGCATTGATTTCAACTATTGATACGTTGCATGTTGTAATGGAAACAATCTTTTGCTAAAGAGTGCAAGGAAGCAAAGCTTCATTTTTCACCATAATTCCCAAACCAAAAACAGAGGAAGTTACTAAATATTACAAAAACAATTTCACATTACAAATTTTCACTCAACAATACATGATAAACCTTACCTCTTCTACTGAAACGGGAGTAATTGACCTTATATGAGATGAAATGGGTAAAATATTGAGCTCATCATCCATAACCACGCATGCCTTGCACGAAGCAATTGATAATAAGAACCGCTCGTTAAAGCGCGCTGTAGCCTCAGAATGTGACTCAGTACGAAACCTCTCATGAACATCCTGAAATCAGTCAACAACTTTTAATCATCTGCTTGATGGTTCAAGCACATTAAGGAAACATGGATAAAGTGGCGGCTACCTGCCAACACAAACTCACTCAGAAAAACCACTTCCTTTTTTATGGTTAGGCTAACATGTATCAACCTAGAGTTCATGGACATCCCCGGACAAATATGTAGAGAGGTAGAGATAGAAAAAAAAAAAAAGATAAGATAATAACATTGCGAGTATAAGTGGCTACTTATTTGCAACCACGATATCATTGAAGAAAGCAAGAAGAAGCCAGACATTGGTCTTTAAAATCTCACAAGCAACTAACTGATATCATCAACCATGCACTCCAGGCAGCTTGTACATGTTTGCTAGACACACTTAACCATGCAACCAATAAGACTCGACTAGGAAATTATCATGTTAGGGTGTTATTGCACAGTCTTCCTTCAGGAAAAGAAGTAATTTTTATTCATGCAGCAGTGCCAAAAAGAATCGACAATCAATAAATTTATCTAACACTGGTTCCACCACTGGGACAAAACTCTATTAAAATTCCAAAACTTCCCAAAATAGAAGCTCTAGTAAGTGCCAACCAAACAAAATATTTCATAAAAGCAATGTAATAAATAAAATTCTCATAACAAAACCATCCAACTTTAAAGCAAAGTGGAGTTTCTTTCAAATACAGCTGGTGCATCTTGGTTTCGGAGGGGATAAAGAGCATACCATGACCATTGTATACAGACTGGTTAAAGATGTGAGAGAGCGTAGCAGCACCACAATCAGCCCACCTCCTTCTACGGTTTCTATAGTTCTTGCCAACAGATTCGGAGTCAACGCCTCAAAATCCTAGAAAAGAACCAGCATCATTAACATAAAACCAACAGACAATTAACAAAATCACAAAGAAGCCACCTTCTAGCTAAGCTCCAAAAATCAACAAGCAAAAGGGCACCTGCAAAATGCACATTCCGAAGGTATTCCCGAGAATTCTTTCGGAATCCTTGTACAAGCAATAAGTCAGTCCTGCAGTTTCCAGGAAAAGTGTGAAAGGATCCACACTCTCGGGGTCTAAGAGCCCTCTCTGCATCTTTTGCTTTATCTGCTTCTGGCGCTTCTTCTTGTGACTGTTACATCCCAAAACCACCCGTAAACAAAATAATTTCAACAGAACTAATCAACCAACAACAGCATCACAAAGCCTACTCCCTAAATTCAGAAAAGCTAAAGGAGGTGAATAACGGGGAATCAGAACAAACCTGCTAAGTTCAAGTTTGTCCTTGTAGCACCATAAAACCGATGGCCTAGACTTGACCTGTGATTTGCTTAGCAGGAAATGAAGATTCACAATCTGCACAAAGACAAACATAATTGTCAAATGCAGAACATAGCCAAACTCATTACTTCATTTTTATACAAAGAAGTGAATAGTAAGAATACGAAGAGCTTATTATAAATATACACCTGGTGGCGCGACTTGTCGCCGATGATGAAAAACATGGAACGGTGGCGTAACTTGACGCCATTCTCGATCAGAGTTCGAATTCGCTCGTCTATCTTCTTCCTCATGGCTTTTTCACTTCCGGCACACTAAACCGATTTGCCTTCCGTTACTTTAACTTCAGAATTTTAAGCTTTTTAGTGTAGTTTTCGTCTTGAATTCAAACTTGACGGAGCTTCAGGGTTGTGCTGATACTGCAAACAAGGGGAGAGCATTCTGTCAATTCGGTTCGGTCTGACCCGAATTTGTTTTGGTATTTCAAGAACAAGATGTATTCCTTACACACTAAACCACCTTTAAGATGCAGCAGCTTCTTAATCATAAAAGATGCACCAGCTTCTTAATCATAAGGATCAATACCCGGAAGCTAAAATGAAGAATAAAACATATTCAAAAAAGAAAAGAAAAGAAAGCCATCCAAGAAGAGCTTGGAGAAATCAAACTCCTCTACATTTAAATGTAAATTCACGAAATTTCCCACAACTCCCTAAATAGCCCATAAGTCACGAAAAAAAAAAAAGCCCTGTGTACAGCAAGCAAGAAATAGCTAGGAGTCGAAAAAATCAATAACAGACAGAAACGTTGCGACTCAAAAAATAATTTTTTTTCTATTTTTTACCTTCTCTGATATGCTTTCAGAAAAGCACAGTGAAGGTAGAAACTTGAGGTGAACTGATAATAGAAAAATGAAGCAAGTTGTAGCAGTGTCGTCTCTATTGTCTGCCTAGCTTCGACGACTTCAATTCGTCGTTGTCGGCCGCCTCCTCCTCGCCGTCTGCCTCCTCTTCGCTCGCAATCCGCCTCGTCTCTTGCTCGCAGCAAACAGCCTTGCCTCGTGTTCGTTGTCGCTTTCAATTCCAAGGCAAGGAGGGGTTAAGGACTTGAATTGAAGAGACAAGGAGGAGTTGGGTTTATGGAGGTAAAGTAGGGTTTATGGAGCTTAGCTTCGATAGACCCTGCCGCCTGTAAAGTAGGGTTTATGGAGGTTTTATAAAATGACCTTAACGGCCATCTTAATTCTATTGAAGGTCATCTTGTTTCTAAGGATGACATCTTAGTTCGGTGTCAGCTTATATAAGGTTTTCTATAATCAAAGTAATACTGTGTGATGTGATTAGCAATATATGGGTAAATTTAAGAATTAAAATTTTATTAATACATACATACATACATACATATATATATATATATACATATATATATATATATATATCTACAATATTCTAATATAGAATGACCAGAAATTAAGAATGGTTACCATAAAAAATACAAATACCAAAAAAAGAAATACTAGATTCCATATCAATTAGATGGTGTAATACTAGATTATACTATGATTTTAATGACATAGAAACTATGAAAAAATTAACAAATAGCATTTTTATTACATTTAAAATTTGTAATTATATATTTTTGTTTATCTTTTATGCATCAAAATGTAATTTTTTTTAATATAAACAAAGCTTTATTAAAAAATGGTAAGAAGAAGAATTATGTACAATCATCACAAAGATGACTCACAACATGGTGAACTAGTACAAGAAAATACAACAAAATACATGGGATGATAACTGGGCTGAGATCTACACGAGTATAAGTTTACAGATTGGGCCAAGCCAAGCCATAACAAAGACCAAAGACCTGAATAGCATCAACTCCATCATTCTTCCCCAATCCACATTCTTCGCTTCAAACTCTAGTTTGCTCATAGCCAGCCAAATGTTCCAAATACATGTAAAAAGAATAACCACCCAAGGAGCTCTAGCTCTAAGCGAGCCAACCAAACCCATCCACTGAACAACAAAATCTTCCATACCGCGAGGAATACACCAACTAATACCCCCACCATTTGCATAGTTGATTCCTTAGGCACTAAACAAATGTGCAGAGCATAAAAAGATGATCTCTTGTTTCTATTGTCTCGCCACAAAAAGGACACAGAGCATTTTCATTTGACATTATATTATTTCGAAGGAGGATAGGTCTTACAGCAACCCCATGATTCACAGCCATCCAAAGAAAACATTCAACCTTAAATGGAGCACATCCAAACCATACCCACGGAATACCAGTAGATGAATATGAATTTTTGAGCACATAATCATACCCAGATTTGGCACTGTATACACCTTTAGAATCTTCGATCCATCTCCATATATCAAGCTCCTCCACAATCAAATCCACATTATCCATCCCCCTCTTGAGTTGTTCAGTTTCCTCCAATTTCCAAGAGTATAAAGGACACCTTCAATTAAATTCCCAAGTGCGACTACCATTCACCAATCGCATAATGTCAGCCACAGACGCACTTTGATTATTAAATAAAGCAAAAAGCTTCATATGTAAATCCTTTAGCACCCTCTTTTTAGCCACCTATCTATCCAAAATTTGCAGGCGTTACCATCCTTTACATCTATAAAGACTCTGTGACCCAATCTCGTACCATCACAAAAAATCTTGTCCCCTAACCTAACTATATTTTTCCAAACCAGGGATGATAAACCCTCATTAAATAAAGGCTAGGAGGAATCAGATTTAGTTCTGTAAGCACGATCCACAATTCCAGATCAAACGCGCCCATCAGAGGACAATGGATCAAGATTAATATACCTCCACATCCACTTGAACAGCAAATGATTCTTGACCCTTCCACCAAGAGATAAAAATTTACCTTTCCAAGTAGCAAGTCGATTTTTTATTCTTATGATAATTCGATCCCAAGCCTTGATCCTCTACATATTCATACCAACTGGAAGCCCAAGATAAGTAAATTGCAGTTGATCGACTTTGCTCAAAAGCATTCCAGCCAACTCATTCGTTCTCTGATTTGACAAATTAATCCCCACCATACTGCTCTTATGGAAATTGATGCTGAGCCCAGAGAGCACTTCAAAGCATCTCAACACCCTTTTTAGATTCATCAAGGAAGGCAAGTCATCTGAACAAAAGAATAGCGTACCATCAGCAAACTGAAGCAGCAATGCCTCTACGTTATTAACACAAACTTCTTGAAATAACCCCTTACTTACAGCTTGTTTAACTAGACAAGTAAGCCACAATATTAAATAGAAAAGGTGACAAGGGCTCTATAAGCAGCAAACTCATCTGACAGACATCCATTTAACAACACTGCTAGCTTTGGGAAGCTAATGCATCCCCAAATCCATCTCCTCTAAGTATCCCAAAGCTCATAGCCTTCATCAAATCCATCAAAAAATCCTAGGAAACAGTATCATACACCTTCCAAAAATCAATCTTCCATATGACTGCTTTGCTTATATTCTTTTTGAGTTGATGAATAATCTCTGAAGCAGATAATACACTATCCAAAATCTGTCTCCCTCAATAAAAGCATACTGGTTGGGACTGATTACCTCCTGCATAACCAACTTCATTCTCCTGGCAAGAACCTTCGCAGCAATTTTGTATATACCGTGAATGAGACAAATAGGTCTGAAGTCCTCAAAACCCACGGCAAGCTTTTTGGGTATTAAGCAAATAAAACCACGATTAACCCATTGGGTAGTTTCCACTCTGATAGAAATTATTAATAAGATCCATTATATCATCACCAATAAGGTCCTAAGCCCATTTATAAAAATTTAAAGTGAACCCATCAGGGCCTAGTGTCTTGTCTCCATCACATTCCCAAATAACCACCTTAACTTTCTCTTTATCAAAAGGTCTTTCCAAGAAAATAGCCTTCTCCCTTGAAATACAAATAACAAGGATCTTACCTTATTTAAATCTCGCCTTGGGCAGAGGCTTAAAAACCTTCCTAAAATAATCCCTGGCAGCCCCTTAACATCACTAGTAACGTCCAACACACGGCCTCCCTCCTTAATTTATATTGATATTTTTATTTTTTGGGTTTATATGCATTCGATAATGATTGGGCTGAAAAAAATAACAAATCGTTTAATTTGAAAAAGAAATAGTGAGGGGCACTTAATGTTTTTAGAATTAACATTATTGTATTTTTATGTCAATAAATTAGTTAGTTTCTGTGAGCACCTAAATTTGACCCACAAATATTTTCTTAACTTAAGTTTTAGATATGTCCAAACCACAAGATTAATGAGAAGATTTAGTCTTTGGTTAGAATATATTTAGAATTTATTTTGATCGAATCTGCATATTTTATAATTTTGACCTTTTTATATGTTTGAGCCCTTAGATGATTGAGATGATTTAATCTAAGGTTAAAAATATATTTTAGGTCTCATTTAATAAAATATGTTGTTTTATTTACTTGGTTTTTTTATTTATTTTAACCCAATTATATTGAGATGATTTATTTTTGGGTTAGGAATAGATTTAGAGGCCTAGGTTAATAAAGATTGGACCCTCCAGAGTTAATTAGCACATAAACATATTACTTGCACCCTAATTTTAGCTCTGATTTTCGTGGAAAATCAAAATTAAATTATCATTTTTGTGGTATATGTGTTTTTTGATAAGAGAGTGCATGGAAAGTGGGGTTTAATGTGATAGTAATGATACATGGAAAGTTTAGGAGGAGTAATAATCAGGAAAAGGGTATATTTCGGTCTAATTACATGTTAATTATGCGTTAAAATCAAGTCAGGGCGAAATTAGGAAAAATTGGAGCTAAAAAAGGCAAGAACGCATGAAGCCCGCATGCCCGGGCAGTCATCTCGTGTTGACCGTCAGGCCCGGGCGCTCATGTGAGGAAGACCACCAGGCATGGTGGCCATCACGACATGACCACCTGCCATCGGCCATGTGTCCCCTGGGAAGGATTTTTTCTCTGATTTTTTGCATTAATTCGATTCTGCTCGGTTTTTGCCTAGATTTTTGGCTAGAATCTTGACCATTAAGAGGAGCACGACCTTTATACCCCCAGAACTCTATAAATAGAGCCTCGTATTCATATCTAAAGGACACGAATTCTCTTAATACACATTCCCTATAAGCTTGAGTACTTGGAGAAACTCTACTTCTCTAAGCCTAGAAATAGTTTTATAGGCAAAAACTCTAGAAGAATTTCATGGTGAAGTATCAAGAAAGAAGCAGCAAGGGTAGATCAAAAGCAGATCAAAGAAAGAGCTAAGGAGTGGAAAGAAAGTGGGTGGAAAAGACAACCCAAATCAAGGAGCTAGAGGAGGGCTACAAGAGGTAATCTTAGATCCCTTTTTATTCATTGTTTGCTGATGATTTGATATTGTTGATGTTACTGTTGATGATGTAATTGTTGTTGTGATGCCATGTAAGAACTACGTGGGCTTTGAACCCAGTTGTCGGGGTACGTATGTGGTTTCTAGTGGTAGAAACTCAAGCCCAAATATATTTTAATTTCCTTTTATTCTAGTTTTATTTTATTTTTGTTACGTGGTTTGTTTCCACTAGGGCTGTTCACCAACCGAACAAGCCGACTAGCCAACCCAAAGCCGACCCGACCCGATGCATAAACCAACCGATCGAACACTAACCTTAACTAATCGACGCTTCTCAACTGACTAAATCTTACTCGGTCGGGTCGGTGGCGGTTGAGTGGACAACCGAAGCCCTAACCGAATATCTGATATATACTTACCTTTTTTATATATTTTAATTATTTATTTCTAATCTAATCTCTTCCAAAACTCCTTGTGGCACCTACCAACCTCCATCTTTCTCTCTCTCTCTCTCCCTCTCTCTTTCTTTCCCATATCTTTCCCTCGTACTCCTTTGGTTACTCCTCCATTCCCATCTACCTAACCGACAAAGTTTGTTTATTACAACCTTGCCTTCTTCGCCTCAATCCTTTCGTCCTCCCTTGCTTCCCTCTCTTAATCCTTTCACTTGGTATGAGTCTTTTTGTTTCAGATTTTTAAATTTGTTTGTTATTTTATATCTTTATTTTTTAAATATGTGCATAGGCTTTTGTTTCTCAGATTTTATAGATTTAGTGACGCTGGATCTCTGGCATTTCATGTTTTTTATGGTGTTGTTTTTTATAGGTTTTGAGCCTTTTCTTTTGTAATGATTTAGTTCATAATTATGGTTAACTGGTTGTTATTGGGTTTCCTTTTTCTTCATTCTTCAATCTCATAAATTCTCTTTTTTTTTTTGTCTTCGCCTTGCAGATACGAAGATTGATTAATGTTTTGCTGATATTTAATTGGGCTGATGACACTAAATGAGTGTCCTGAATAATTTTTTTCTAATGAGTAAAAGACTACTATTTCGGGGATTTATCAGAAGCTGGTAATACAATTAAATTACCATTTCTTATTTCAATGGATCTGAAATGGATTGGGATGCCGTTTGATAGTTTGGGCCAATTCTCTTTTAGCATATTATATAATTAGTTTGAAGGAAAAAAAATCCTATGGGCTAGCCCATTTTATATTAGTCCAATTTAAAAGTTAACCGACCTAACCGAACCCATCCGAACCGACCAACCGCATCAACCGACCACCCGATCGGGTGAAATATTCCAACTCGCAATTTTGTCGGGTCGGGTGTCGGTTAGACCCATAACCGACAAGACTCGACCCGTGAACAACCCTAGTTTCCACACTATGCACACACACTCACAAGGCGTACAATCTCATCCTCCAATTGCACAAAGTTTTGCCCCAATACGGATGGGTGCCTAACACCTTCCCATCTATGACGAAATTAAGGTGATTATTAAATTATATTACGAATGAAGGGAATTATCAAATTATGTTATTATTTTTCATTATGATTTTTTTATAGTCTTCGTCATTGTTGTTGGTAGTTTTCGTCGACTATTCGACTATTCTTTGATTTTTTTTTTTCCTTCATAGTTCTTGTTGATAATAAACAACAAACACTTCCATCATGAGTTCTTATGTTTATTCCTCTTTATTATTATTTTTTCATAGACTTTGTTCGTATTTTTCATAGACTCTCCGAATGTTCTTCATATTTTTATTATTTTTTCAAATATTATTATTTTTTTAGCAATTCATGATAGCTGCTTAAAAATTATAAATAAAGACTTATATATTACTCATTAATTTGAAAAGGACTTATATATAATATAGACAATGATTTTCTTTTGATATTCAGAACAAAATATTTAAATTTTTCAGAATTGATTTTTGTATTAGAATAGAAATTTATAAATTAATTTTTCTTTTCCGTAGTTCTTATTGATAATAGATAACAGAAAAAATATATATAATGATTTTTTATGATTATTATTCTCTATAATTATTTTTTTTCTTTTTTTTAATTCTTCTATTATTTTTCAATAATTATTGTCCTTCATAATTCCTGATAGTTTTTTAGAAAATATAAATAAATATTTTTTAATAATTTAGACAAATGGATAAGCTTTGTTTAGAATTAATTTTAGTATTAGAAGTTAAATTTATAAATCGATTATTGTTAACAATATTTCTTATTCCTTTAATAATCTAAATTATATAATTTTAATTATTAAATTATTTTATTAATGAAAAAGATTTTTAAATTATATTATTATTTTTCTCTAGTTTTTTTTTTGTATTCCTTGTTCGTGTTGATAGTTTTTGTTAATTATTTGACTACATTCAATTTTTTTTCATAATTCTTATTAATAATAAACTACATATACATCAATTATGAATTCTTGTGGTAATTTTTTCCTTCACTATTTTTTCATAGACATTGTTATTTTTTATAGTTTTTTGCTGACTATTTGACTGTCTTCAATTTTTTTGTTCTCTATGGTTCTTGTTGATAATAAATTACAGATATATCTATCATAAATTCTTGTAGTTATTCTTCTCCATGATTTTTTTTTTTATTTTGTAGATGTTATTCTTATTCTTACTTTTCGTTAATTCTTCGACTTGTCTTTGTGAACACTCAAATTTGACCCATGAATATTTTCTTATATTGGGTTATGGATGTGTTTGTGCCTATAGATTAATGAGATGATTTGGTCTTAGGCTTGAATATATTTAGATTTAATTTAATAGAATATTGATATTTTATTGATTTAGGCTTTTGATATATTATACTTGGTGATTATTGAGATGATTTAATACTAGGCTAAAATATATTTGTAGGTCTGATTCGATAGAATATAAGTATTTTATTTGTGTGGCCTTTTTATTTGTTTGGACCCATTATTATTGAGAAAATTTAATTTTGGATTAAAAATAAATTTAAAGTCCGGACCAATAAGATATGGACCCTCTAGCAATAGCAACCCATAATTGCACATTGCCTGCAGCTAGTTCTAATTTTTATGAAAATTTAGAACTAAAATATATCTTTTTCCTGTTTTGTGTTTTTATCGTAAAAGGAGTAGAAAAGAGGTAAATTTTAATGTGTGGTTGATAAATAAGATAAGTTAGGGTGTAGGCTATAATGTAGGATTGTTTTCTGGGTCAGGGAACATTCTAGAGAGCGTGGAAAACAAGTAAAAGTCGGATTGAAGGAGATTTAGGGTAAAAAGGGCCATGGCCGCCAGGCCTGGGCGGTCAAGGAGGGAAGACCGCCAGCTCCTGGCGGTCGTTACGAGAGGACCGCCGGGGTTGGGCGGTCATGTGTTCCAGTTTCGGGAATTTTCTTCTTTTTTACTCTTTTCTTAATCCTAGCTTTCAACCGTCAGATCTAGGGGTTCAATCTCAACCCCAGGATTAAAAGGACGATCTCTGATGCGCTAAAAACTATAAATAGACCTCCCTACACACAAATTAAGCACACAATTTTCTCTTCTTTTGTACACACTATAAGCATAGAGTGCTTGGAGAAACTCTTCTTCTCTAAGCCTAGGTGTTAGAACAATAGACTTAAGCTAGAGGGGGGGTGAATAGCTTATGACCGAAAATTAAAAACTTTGCAGGAGATGAAGTGCGGAATTGAAAAATAGAAGGACACAAAAGATTTTTATACTGGTTCACACACAACTAATTTGTGGCTAATCCAGTCCTTCAAGGTACACTTGAAGAGTTCACTATCTACCGTTAAGCT
>JAKUCV010007584.1:0-21930 GCA_028386065.3 Turnera subulata
TGTGGTTGACCAGGGGAGGGGCTTGTGGACGAAGTGACGCCGTTTGGAAGCAAAACGACGCCGTTTTGCGATTGACGAAACCCTAGCCCTAGAGGGCGCCTATATATTCTTTCTTTTCTCTCTCTCCTTCCCACTTCTCTTCCTCTCTCCGACGGCTCACCCTGCCTCTTCCCCCCTTCTCAACTTTTCTTCTCTTTTTCCTTTTCTGTGAAGGCCCTCTCCCCGAGGGACCCACCATATTCAGGTATTGTTACATCACATCCCTCAGCCCACACCTCTTGGGTTTAATCCTTTACCATGCTGCAGCACTAGGGATTCGAACTCGGGACGTGATGCTTTTTATCCCCCCGAGGGACAGGGCCTTCACACGTCCGGCCCATATAGCGGGTATATTATCAGATGGGCCTCTTGATAGAGTTGAACTGTAAATGCATGGCCATGCTCGGATTATACGATATGGTGATATCATTAGGATCCGTTTTACATAGTTAACTCGGGGATCAAGAAACTAAGATTAAACCTATACGAGATTGACGTTTTCCACGTCTCGGTTTAATCTTGATAATGGGACGAAAGGGCGATGACATGTTCCGAGGCATATAGAATCAGTACTAATCTTGTCGTTCGGGTAGCAATGATGTGTTGCTAGATGCCGCTCTTTGCATATAACTGTAAAATGAGATTTTATAATTATTGTCGGACGTTACAAGTGCCTACAAGGTCACACACATAGAACCGTTGATTCGAGCAGGTGGTTGAACCGTGGTTGGACCATGGTTCGACCGGGTGTGGTTAGACTGCGGTTGGACCGTGGTTGGACCAGGGTCGTTTTGGGCTGGTTTGATTCAATAATTGTCAGAATTATTGAGCCAATCCTGATTGCTTGTGATGTGTAATCCCATTAGTGCTTAGTGGTAGACAAGATAATGGGTATCTTAATCATGATGGGCCATTATGTTGGCCATTACCATAAGCACTAATTGAGTGGCATAATGAGATTATGCTTTGGGTTTTTTGGCTAATTGCATTCTGGTTTTTGAGAGCCTTGAGAGTGGTTTTTAGACTAGCAAGAACACACACAAACACTTACACATTCTTTGATAAAGAAAGTAACACCACATAACTCCCGGAAATCCGTAGCTAGCACCACGGTTCGGGAGTGCTCGGGGGTTGGAGATCGTGAGACGATTCCGGCCTATGATTGACGGTTCGTGTGGATACCGTAGAGGAGCAGGATATCCTTCTGGCTCTAGCTGATTCGGTTCTTCAGTTGGGTGAAAGATCCTAACCGTTTCAGGTATGTTCAGTTTTGTTGTTCGATTTAGTTGCTTCACTTGGATCCTCCAAGGTTTCCATGTTTTTCCGCTGCAATTAATTGTCAAGTTTGCATGCCGAATACTTACAGTGGTAGCGGAGCCCCTTGTGAAGCTCTAAACCGAATTTATGTGCATATGTTGATATGTTCATGCAAATATATATGATGTGTTATATGTGATGTAGCATGATCATTATATACTGATTTCATTATATATATGTTGATGTTGGTTTGTGTCAAAAGTGTTTTAACAACAAGCACGTGATTGGTATGTGATATCAATCAAGAGATTCTTGGCAGTAAGTCGAAGGGATTCGACAAAAGAAAAATCGATTGTCGGTTTTCGTAAGGAACGATGGTCGTTCTAGTGCATCGAGGCCAGAACATCGATGTTCAATGGTTGAACATCGATGTTCACATGAGTTTTGGCCTTGGCAGAAGTCTGAAACATCGATGTTCAATAGGGAACATCGATGTTCAAGACAGAAACATCGATGTTTAGGGCCTATACATCGATGTTTAAAAGTATTGCCATGAAACTTGAATCGGAAGAGGTCTCCAACATCGATGTTCAGGTTTGAACATCGATGTTCATGAGTCTTACATCGATGTTTAAGGGTTAGACATCGATGTTTAAAACTACTGCCTAATTCTTTGACTTTCAGAACCTTCCAACATCGATGTTCAAGAATCAAACATCGATGTTCAAGTGTTGAACATCGATGTTGAGGTCTAGATATCGATGTACTTGTGTTCCAGAGGCCAAATGACATCGACGTTCAGGATAGGACATCGATGTCCATGAGCATTGCCAGGTTGTTGGGAGAATCAGATTCTCAAAACATCGATGTTCATATAATTTTTGGGCCCGCCGTGCTACCTCTGCGTAGCGGCTTATATTGCATATGATGCATTGTTATTGTATATAAGAAATATAATTTGTGAATTACATGCATGATATGTATGGATACAATTGTTGACAAGTATTCATCATTGCTTAGATCAACATTTGGTAGGTTTTGCCAAAGCAAGGTGCCAATGTTTATCCTAGCAAGATGTGATGACATAATTGTTATGCATGGAAACAATTGTTGATATAAATATTAAATTCTTAGTTGCCTTCCATGATAAGCACTCATCATTTCTTAGATCAACATTAGGTAGGTTTTACCAAAGCAAGGTGCCTATGTTTACCCTAGCAAGGTGCGACTGGATAATTGTAATATCTGAACTGCTTATTGTGGGTTTGGACTTAACTAGGTCATCTTAATAGGATTAAGGACTTAGAGGCAAGGAGTTGAGTAATGTCTATGAGATAGACAAGAAAAAGTGTTGTTCGCTCAACTATCCAAGAGTTACATGAGATGTAATTGACAAGAGTTGTCTACCTAAATAGCTATGATGTAGGCGATCAGCCAAAGCTGACTTATATTATAGTGAGATATGGATCTTGGCCTACTTATATGATTGTCTTGATTTATATAGTAGGAGTATCATTTAATAGAAATTCCTTGTTAAATGATTTTGTATGCATGACTCTTATTTGTGTGAGTAGATAATCGTTTTAGAATTTCCATGGCACAAAACACCATCACAATATCACTACGATCGGTCCTTTAGAAGGAAAAGCTGAATGGCAATAACTTCCTAAAATGGTATCATAATTTGACGAGAGTCCTCTATCAAGAAAAATAAATTGTATGTCCTCGAAGGGCCTGTTCCAAATGAACCGGTGCCTAGTGATTCTAGGGCAGGAAGGGATGCTTACAAGAAGCATCTTCATGATGCATTGGATGCATCATGCCTTATGCTTATAACCATGGACTCTGAGCTTCAGAAGCAAATGAGAAATTGGGGGCGTTCGATGTGAACGAACACCTGAGAGGTATGAGACCTCTAAGGCATTGTACCAATGCAGGATGGCTGAGTCATCACCTGTAAGACCTCATGTGCTCAAAATGATTAGATACATTAAGAGCCTTGAGGGTCTTGGTTTTCCTTTGCAGAAGGAGTTGGCTGTTGATCAAGTCCTGCAATCGTTGCCGGATAGTTACAGCCAATTTGTCATAAACTTCAATATGAATTTTCTTGACAAATCCTTGTCTGAGTTGCTCAACATGTTAGGAATAGCTGAGCAACAGATGAAGGCAAACAAATCCAACAGCAATATGATGGTTGGAAGTAGCAAGGGAAAGGGTAAAGGCAAGGAGAAGAAATTTCCCAAAAAGTTTGGTGCATCTTCTTCACAAGTGCTGAAACCCAAAGGTGGTGTTGCAAAGGAAGGTCAATGCTTCCATTGCAAGAAGTCCGGACATTGGAAACGTAACTGCCCTGTTTACCTTGAAGAGGTAAAGAAGCAGAAGGGAAGTAAGACTTCCGCTTCAGGTATTTTCGTTATAGAAGCTAATATCTCTATCTCAGCATCATGGGTATTAGATACCGGATGTGGTTTTCACATTTGTGTAATTCTGAAGGAACTGAGAAAGAGTAGGGGATTGGCAAAGGGTAAGATAGACCTGCGTGTGGGAAATAGAGCAAGAGTTGCTGCATTAGCCGTAGGAACTTATTATCTTACCTTACCGAGTGGTTTGGTTTAGAACTAGACAATTGTTATTATGTACCGATCATAAGTAGGAATTTGATTTCTGTTTCTTGTCTTGACAAGAAATTTTTTTCATTTGTAATAAAGAACAATTGTTGTTCTATTTGTTTCAATGATATTTATTATGGTGGTGCATATTTGAGCAATAATTTGTATGTTCTAAACCAAGAAACGCCTATCTATAACGTTAATACGAAGAAGGTTAGAATGAATGATTCTAACGAAACCTATCTTTGGCATTGTCGATTGGGCCATATAAACGAGACTCGTATATCTAAACTCCATAAAGATGGACTTTTAAACTCATTTGATTTTGAATCGTTTGAGACATGTGAGTCATGTTTTGTTAGGCAAGATGACGAAGACTCCGTTTGCTGGTAAAAGGTGAAAGGGCTTCGGACTTGTTAGGTCTTATACATAGTGATGTATGTGGACCGATGTCGATACAAGCTAGAGGTGGATTTCAATACTTCATTACATTTACTGATGATTTCAGTAGGTATGGCTATGTGTATCTGATGAGACACAAGTCAGAATCCTTTGAAAGGTTCAAAGAATTCTAGAATGAAGTACAGAATCAACTCGGTAAAAGTATTAAAATGCTTCGATCTGATCGAGGAGGTGAATACTTGAGCCGAGAATTTCTTGATCATCTAAAGCAATGTGGTATAGTATCACAGCTTACTCCGCCAGGTACGCCTCAATGGAATGGTGTATCTGAAAGGAGAAATAAAACTTTGTTAGACATGGTTCATTCTATGATGAGTCAAGCTGACCTTCCTTCTTCACTTTGGGGACATGCATTATTGAGTGCTGCATTTACACTTAACCGTGTTCAATCCAAATCGGTTGAAAAGACACCATATGAGATGTGGACCGGGAAGCGTCCCAATTTGTTTTTTATGAGAATTGGGGGTTGTGAGGCTTACGTGAGACGTGAAGCATCAGATAAATTCGGCCCTAAATCCGAGAAGTGCCTTTTTGTAGGATACCCTAAGAAAACAAAAGGGTATTACTTCTATAATCCCACCGACGACAAAGTGTTTGTTGCTCGGACTGCTATTTTTCTAGAAAAAGAATTTATTTCTAGAGGAATCAGTGGGAGAAAAATAGAACTCAAAGAAGTTCGAGATCTAGAGGCTGAGATGGAACAAGGACAGGAACCACAAAATGTTGTGGATGAAATCCTATACCTATAACACATGGACTGCATAGGTCGGACAGGAATCGGTATGAGCCTGAGAGATATGGATTTCTTATGACTCATACTGGAGATGTGATGCTCATAGATGAGCCCACTTCCTATCAGCAGGCCATTACGGGTCCGGACTCCAAGAAGTGGCTAGAAGCCATGAATTCGGAAATGGAATCCTTGTATCAAAACAAGGTATGGACCTTGGTTGATCCACCTGAAGGGGTAAAACCCATAGGGTGCAAGTGGGTCTTTAAGAAAAAGACCGACATGGATGGCAGTGTGATTACCTATAAAGGGCGATTGGTGGCGAAAGGTTTCAAGCAAGTTCATGGTATTGACTGTGATGAAACTTTCTCGCCAGTTGCCATGGTTAAATCCATCCGGATTCTATTGGGTATAGCGGCATATTATGATTATGAGATATGGCAAATGGATGTCAAAACCGCTTTCCTTAACGGAAATCTTTAGAGGATGTGTACATGACACAACCTGAAGGTTTTGTCGATTCAGAGTTTGCCAATATAGTATGCAAGTTGCAGAGATCCTTTTTGGATTGAAGCAAGCTTCTAGGAGTTGGAATCTTTGTTTTAATGATGTGATCAAAGAGTTTGGTTTCATTAAGAACGAAGATGAACCATGTGTTTACAGGATGGTTAGTGGGAGCACTATTGTTTTCTTGTTGTTGTATGTTGACGACATCCTACTCATTGGGAATGACATTCCGACACTACAGTCTGCAAAGGCTTGGTTAGGAAAATTTCTCGACGAAAGACCTAGGAGAAGCTGCCTAAATGTTAGGTTTAAAGATCTACAGAGATAGATCCAAAACGCTTCTCGGGCTAAGTCAAAGTACGTATATTGACAAGGTGCTAAAGAGGTTTAGCATGCAAGATTCCAAGAAAGGATTCTTGCCCTTGTCACATGGCATATCTCCCTCAAAGAATCAATGTCCTAGTATGACTAAGGAGAGAGAGCGGATGAGCAAGATTCCTTATGCTTCTGCAATAGGATCTATCATGTATGCCATGCTATGTAGTGGACCGGATGTCGCTTATGCTTTAAGTGTCACAAGCAGATACCAAGCTGATCCCGGTGAGAGTCACTGGACAGCAGTTAAGAACATCCTTAAGTACTTGAGAAGGACTAAGGATGCATTCCTGGTTTACGGATGCGTGGAAGAGCTTGTCGTAAAGGGTTACACAGATGCTAGCTTCCAAACCGATAGGGATGATTTTAGATCGCAGTGAGGTTATGTGCTTTTGTCTTGGAGGTGGTACTGTATGCTGGAAGAGTTCCAAGCAGGGAACAGTTACCGACTCTACAACAGTGGCTGTGCAAAGTTCCTTCTGAGAACAATGTAACAGACCCGTTAACTAAGTCTCTCACACAGCGGAAGCATGATGGTCATGCTACATCCATTGGTATTAGATACATGGATGATTGGCATTAGTGCAAGTGGGAGATTGTTAGTAATATGCCCAAAAGCCAATCAATGGATGATTGTAGTCATGTATATACATTGAGGTTATTCCAATAAATTTGATTATGAGAAAATCGCTTGCACATATTTATAACCCTAGAATACTTTGTATTCTTAAAATGTCCCTAGTAGATTATTATTATGGATGGGTGGTAATAGTAAATTAAGACTAGCGTAAGTTGAGAATTATATGAGATATGAATTCTACATACGGGTACAAGTTAGAGAACTTGTGGACTGGACCGACCCACATAAGAACACTACATGGAACGTTATATGATTGTCATTAGTGGTTCTTATATGTATTGTCCTTAGACCTGAGATCATCACGGTTCCCAACATGTGAGTCATATACTTTGATATTATTCCTAGTCATCAGTAACTGGGTGGACTTAAGGGTAATCATTGGGTATATGATAAATGTGTAGTGGGTTTTGATTGATCAAGATGGGATTCGTCCGACCCATATAATGGGTATATTATCAGATGGGCCTCTTGATAGAGTTGAACTGTAAATGCATGGCCATGCTCGAATTATAAGATATGGTGATATCATTAGGATCCGTTTTACACAGTTAACTCGGGCATTAAGAAACTAAGATTAAACATATACGAGATTGATGTTTTCCATGTCTCGGTTTAATCTTGATAATGGGACGAAAGGACGATGACATGTTCCGAGGCATATAGAATCAGTACTGATCTTGTCGTTCGGGTAGCAATGATGTGTTGCTAGACGCCACTCTTTGCTTATAATTGTAAAATGAGATTTTATAATTATTGCCGGACGTTACAAGTGCCTACAGGGTCACACACTTAGAACCGTTGATTCGAGCAGGTGGTGGAACCGTGGTTGGACCATGGTTCGACCGGGTGTGGTTAGACCGCGGTTGGATCGTGGTTCGACCAGGGTCGTTTTGGGCTGGTTTGATTCAATAATTGTCAGAATTATTGAGCCAAACCTTATTGCTTGTGACGTGTAATCCCATTAGTGCTTAGTGGTAGACAAGATAATGGGTATCTTAATCATGATGGGCCATTATGTGGGCCATTACCATAAGCACTAATTGAGTGGCATAATGACATTATGCTTTGGGTTTTTTGGCTGATTGCATTCTGGTTTTTGAGAGCCTTGAGAGTGTTTTTCAAACTAGCAAGAACACATACAAACACTTACACATTCTTTGAGAAAGAAAGTTACACCACATAACTCCCGGAAATCCGTAGCTAGCACCACGGTTCGGGAGTGCTCGGGTGTTGGAGATCGTGAGACGATTCCGGCCTGTGATTGACGGTTCGTGTGGATACTGTAAAGGAGCAGGATATCCTTCCGGCTATAGCTGATTCGGTTCTTCAGTTAGGTGAAAGATCCTAACCGTTTCAGGTATGTTCATTTTTGTTGTTCGATTTAGTTGCTTCACTTGGATCCTCCAAGGTTTCTGGGTTTTTCCGCTGCACTTGATTGTCAAGTTTGCATGCCCGGATACTTACAACCGGGACCTGTTGAGACTAACTCTCATTCCAGCACCTTTTCTTCATCAAGTAAACACCTTCAGTCTCAATTATATGGGTTATCACACAAGCACACTCTGATTCTTGAATTTCCCACCAACTCCTCATTGAAATCGATAGTCTACCCCTCCATTAGTCAACCGAATATACCCAGCCCGAGTGGTCTTGATCTTGCCCAAACTTCATGGTCTCAGTACTCTGTGTCTATGGTTGCTACTCCTACCAAAGAAAAAAAAGAAAAAAAAGAGAGAAAAAAGGGGAAAAGAAAAAAAAAGCTTGCTAGGTTGAAAACCCGAGAGGGCGTCTTAGGCAAAAGTTAAGGCCAAAATGAAAATGGGATAGTAGCCAATGACAACAAAGAGACATCCATATGTAGATCACATTGCTCCGCCAATTCTCAAAGAAAAGATTGCTCATCAGAGATAGACACTCGGTTGACCATGTCATCATCAATAAAAGGGATATAGAAGCATCAGGGAACATCACCACCATCTATTTTCGAAGGGATATTCACTCATCCATCCATCTTACCGTGACTAGACAATTCTACTTCTATCTAAACCTTTCAACAAGGAATGTCCACCTTTGGGGTGCCAGTTAGACTTTGAGGTGAATGGGTTCATAGTCATTAGGGGTGTTTTTCTTTGAGGCTTTGGGGTTTTTGATGGAATAACTCACTTTTTTCTCTAGTTGCTTAAACTTTCACCTTGGCTCGAATGGTTTTCAATGCTCATGCATCAGACTAGCGGCATTCACATTCAAATGCACTACGTCCAGATAGAAAGCGCACACATTCAAACATACATGTAGAAGTAGACGACACTTGCATCTAAGGGGAAAGAGGAGAGAAAAAAAAGAAAAGAGAAGAGAGAAAACGAGAGAAAAAGTGGAAAATTCGAGAGGGAGAAGAGGGAAGAGGAAGAGAGGAAAACATGAAGAGAGGAAAAATTCGAGAGCAGAAGAGAGAAAAGGAAAGGAGGGGAAACATGTCATAAGCACTAGCATCCAAACATAAACATGTAGAAGCTAGGGGCACCCTCATGCATTGAAAAGATGAACATTTCTTAGACATGCTCATGCATCACTTACATATAGAACATGAATTCCATGATAATGTAGACTTGGTTAAGGGTAAGGGATCAACAAAGGTGACAACATTAGAAATTCATCACTTGATGTAGACTTACACTTCCTAGGGTTGTTAACCAAAGGGCATGGCATGCCCGAATCTTGTAGAGAAGGGGCATGTCACGCCTTATTTTTCTGACTCGTCAAGCTGACATTACGCAATAGAGGCACATCTGCCATGAGGTTAATTCTGCATCACGTCATCAGGGACATGGCGGGCCCATTTATTTGCCCAAAACTAGGAAAAGAAGTAGATCGCCTATTTGACCATGGGTTGGGACACCTGGGACGATTGTGGGCTAGGGGCATGCTAGGCCACAACTAGATGATGCTGGGGGCGTCATGCCCCTTCTTGAGGAAACCATACCAGGGGCATTACATCCCCGCATTTAGGCAAGAGGCAAGACAGACACTACCTCCTTGAAACCCACTAGGGAACCCGGGGACACGAGAGACATGAGCCATAAACAACCCATCAAATCCAGTACCTAGGGGCATGTGATCTAGACCTCGTTGAACCAGTAAGAAAATGAGAGAACCTGAGGCACCCAGACGTCAAATACCCAGTAATGAGTCAACCATGAGTGAAAAGTCGAGGACCCGATCCTTTCAACCTAGAGAGGAGTGAACACAAAGCCAGGACCCGGTTCCCGCAGACCATCAAACTTGAGGAAATCCAGACGAGAATAAGACTTGAGAAAAACAATAGAACCAGAAGAAAGCTTAAAGCCAAGACCCAGCTCCCGCGAGTCATAAGATGAGAGAGCCCAGATGAGAGAAAACCAGGAAAGAATCTAAAGCCGGGACCCAGCTCCCATAAACCGAGAGATGAGAGAGACCAAACATGAGGTAAAACTAGAGTTGAGACATCTAGAAGCCGGAACCCAGTTCCCACAAATCCTGAGAAGCACATATCCTAAAGCAGGGACCTAGCTCTCGCAAACCCTAAGAGACACACTTCTAGAAGCCGAGACCTAGCTCCCGAAAACCCTGAGAGACACACAACGAGAAGCCGAGATCGAGCTCCCGTAAACCTTGAGAGACACTTGTTCTGAAGCCAGGATCCAGCTCCCACAAATCTTGAGAGACACACAAACCAAAGGCAGGACCGAGCACCCCCAGACCTCGAGGGACAGATATCCAAAAGCCGGGACCGAGCATTCGTAAACCTTTAGTATCCCAAGGAGGACGTTAAAATCCCTAGTTAGCAAAGATGAGATGATTGTTTGCTAACGACCTGATATATGAGATGATTCTATCACAAATACACTGAGTACCTAGGGAGGACGATAAAATTCCGAGGTAGCAAAAATGAGATGATTCTTTGCTGATGACCCGAAAGATGAGATGATTCTATCACAAACCTTGGGATGAGATGATTCCTAAAACCCAAGGATGAGATGATTCCCGACAATCAACAACCTTCGGTATGAGATGATTCCTGAAGTGGAGCACAGGGTGCTCCAACCATTGACACACACCACTCACATCAATTCATTCAAATTTGGTTGTTCCTTTTTCTTGCGTTGTTTCGTCCTTAGTTTCTAAGGACTCATCAACAGGGGGCATCTGCGAACACCCAAATTTGACCCATGAGTATTCCTCTAATTTAGAATTTAGGTATGCTCAAACCATAAGATTAATAAGGTGATTTGGTTTTTGGCTAAGGCACACTTAGAATTTATTTTAGTGGAATGCATATTTTATGAATTGGGGTTTATTTGTTTGAACCTTAGGATTAATGAGATGATTTAATCTTAGAATAAAAATATACTAAAGTTCAGTTCATTAAAATATCATTCTATTTTATTTATTTAGGCTTTCTTGTTTATTTTAACTCGATTATAATGAGATGATTTATTTTTGGGTTAAGAATGAATTTGAGGGCCTAAGCTAATGAAGTATGGACTTTCCAGAGTTGAGTAGCCCATAAACACATTACTTGCAGACTAATTTTAGCTCTGATTTTCGTAAAAAAATTAGAGTTAAATCATCCCTTAATAGTAAATATGTTTTTGGTATGATTTGGACATAAAATGGGGACTTAATGTGTAATCAGTCAATTAGGAGATGATTGGGGGCAGTACTAATCAAGAAAAGAGGTGATTATGGGTTGATTAGGGGTTAATTACACGGTGGAATCAAATCAGAGAGGAACTGAGGGAAATCGGGAGCGAAAAAGGAAAGAACGGGAGAAACGCAGGGGTGCCGAGCAGCCATGGCGGGATGACCGTCGGGCCTGGCGGTCATCTAGCCCTTGACCGCTGGCCATGGCGGCCATCCAGCCCATGACCGCCGGCCCTGGCGGTCTTGGTGCCCAGATTGCCCGATTTTCCTCGATTTTCTCCCTTAATTTGATTCTACATGATTTTGGCCCAAATTTTTGGCTGAGGCCTTCGCCATTAAGCAGGTCCACGCCCCTATACACCCCAGAACTCTATAAATACAGCCTCCCATTCACATTTCAAGGGATCAATCTCTCATTTACACATACACCTCATAAGCTTTGCTTGCTTGGAGAAGCTCTACTTCTCTAAGCATAGAAATATTTCTATAGGTAGAAACTATGGAGTAATTTTGTGGGTATCATCATCAAGGGAGCAGTAAGGGTAGACAAAGAGGGGATTAAAGATTAAGCTTAGAAGTGAAAAGGAGTTGGGTGGAGAATGCAATCCAATCCAAGGAGCTTGAGGAGGGCTACAAGAGGTACCACTAAACCCTTTTGTGTTTGTTATTTGTTGAGGATTTGTTGATGATATTGATGATGTGAGTGCCGTGATGCCATGAACAAGAACTACGTGGGCTTTGAACCCGGTCGCCTGGGTACGTAGGTGGTCTCTAGTGGTGGAGACACAAGCCTAAATATTTTTATTTTCCTTTTTGTTTCAGTTTTATTCTTATGTGATTTGTTTCCACACTATACACACACTTGCACAAGGAATACAAACATTCTCCAATTTCATAAAATTTCGCCCCAATGCAGATGGGTGCCTAACACCTTCCCATCCGTGACGAACCCCCGAGCCCAATATCTTTGGTTCGCTAACTGGTTGCCTAAATGGAGTCAATAGCATTCAAGGAAAGGTTTTTCCTGAATTTTGTCCTATAATAAAATTCGGGTGGCGACTCCAAAGATGTTGGGTGTTAGTTAAGATGAAGGTGTAAAGGGAAAGGTGAGGAGACCCAAGTGATTTTGGGTCGGGTTCTCACACCGGGCCGCCACCACCCCTGGCCGGCCTGGGAGGGCCGACCTGGGCCTGGGTCGACCTCCCTGGGCCGACCAGGTTTGGTGGGTTCGGCTGGCCTGGTGGGGCCGACGGCGCCTCTTCTTACTTTTTTTTCTACAAACACCCCTTTCAAAATCTTTGCCTCAGTTGGCTTTCCTTCATTCCGATCATGTCTTCATCTTCCAGGACTGATTCGGGGTTGTCATGTGTTTATGGATCCGTCTTATCGTTATGATGTATTTCCCTCTTCCTTTAACTAACTATATTCACGTCTTTTGTTTTTCCCACGTTATGCTATGAGAATGCATGCCCAATCTTTAGGAGTATGTGATGTGTAGGCCCTATCTTGTTCCTTATGCATGACTATGCGTAAACCTTGTTTATCTAATGCTAAGTGAGTCTATGATGTGCTTGTCTATGTGCGTTGCTTTCATGAAAATGCATGAATCCTATCCGCTTTTCAAACATGCATGCTTGATTACTTGGTAATTTGGATGTGCGATGCTAATCCTATATGAATATGCATAATATTGTTTTGTGGAGGGAGAGTGAATTGCTTGTGTTGCCTCTTCTTGCTTTGTGTAGGATGGACTCCTGATCTGGAGCCACTCTGGCCTCTGCGTTTGTAGGCAAGATTCGTTCTTTTGTCCATGGACTCCTGAATTCATTAATTGTTTTGATGATCTAACCCGCCCATTTGCTTGGGGGAGCATCAGGCTTGCCACTACTTATCGGGAGTAGTGGCCCAGGGGGCTAAGGGGGGCCATGGCCCCCCTAGAGTTTTTAAACTTTCCATATAAGTCCTATTGTAATATTCTCTTTTGGTCCCTGAACTTTTAAATTTTTCATATAAATCCTGTCGGGAGAAGACCAGCTTCTCGCTGATGGTTGCTGAGAGAGAGAATTTCATCTGCTCGTGTGTGGGAGGTAGTCCCTGATCTTTCCCTTACTTCTTTTTTATTCTTCTTGCATAGATTGTTTGAAGTGAGCTTCGTCTTCTTTTCATGACAGATTTGGAGCCGTGAGCATAGATTGATTCGCTATGTTGGGAAGAGGCATTTAGGCGATACTTGGCCCGCAGCTAAGTGTTGGGGGAACATCCGTCCGACCCTGGCTCGCAGCTCTTGTTACAGGATATTGACTCAACATGCCGTACTGGCTTTGTATTTTGACTTCCATTCTTTAATGCAAGTCGTTTTGTGACTTTGCCTTTCTCTATTTCTTTTTTATTTTTCCTTTCCCTCTCCATATCTGCTTCCGTACCTTTCATCAGTCTGAGAGGAGTGGCCATTTACCTCAGCTTGTTCAGAGGCTAGATCAGGAGCATTTCGTGATTATCGACAATGAGTACTTTTTATGGTATTTAGGGGATCGTGTTAGCACAAAGAGTCATTTTATCTACCCTTTTCCCGGGATTCAGGCGGCTCCTTCTTTTGTCAAGGGTGCTCCTTCCTCTCCCACTCGGACTTCTGCTGGTATTGTTCCTCCTACTGGTGCCTAGGACCATCCTATGACTACTCCGCCTCCCATTTCTGTTCCTCGCGGAGGGAGTGGGACTTTTCCCTTGATATTGCCGACATCTCGTTCCTGAGTAGAGGATGGAGTCTCCCCTATATCATCACCTCACTCCGTCCATCGAGTACCGTCTCGTGTAGAGGCCTCCCAGACATCGTCATCCCGATCTATCCCTCAAGTTTTTGATGTTGATGCCTTTGAGCCACTCGAGCTAGAGTTCTTTGGTGGAAATGGCCGGATGCCATTTTCTATTGCGCCTTGGGGAGGGTGGACCCCATTATCTTAGGGTCTAGTAAGCATCTTAACTTCCTACTTCCTCCCATACCTCATCCTTTCTTGCGGTTATCTAATTTCTTCCTTTTCCAAGCAACTACTTCTATCATCAATGATGTGATGCAGTGGCATCGTCACGCGTTGGCCCAGTATATCGCAATCTCCACTAAGTTATCCTTTTACCAAGCAGGCGCTATGTCAGGCCAGCGTGGTTCAGAGTCCTATTTCGGTGATCATTCCCAGTCATGTCATTCTGACGTTCCACCTCCTGCTTCGCTTGGGAATCCTCCCACTTCATCTCACAGGAGTCGTGCCGCTTCCTCGCACGGGGCTTGTATCACTTCATTGCATAGAGCTCATGCCGCCTCCACTTATGTGATTTCCTTTCATGGAGCCCGTGTCGCTTCTCGCTATTCTGGAGGTTTCATTGTTGGAGGCTCTGGTGAGCGTGCCCTTACTCCGGCTACAGTTGCTCAGCGCTCCCATTCTTCACTCTCCTCCTGGTTTGGGCGGATTACAGCAGTGGAAGGTTCACAGAAGGTACCATTGTATGGTTCTGGCTTAGACGCTCCATCTTTGTCAGCTTATTGGGACACGAGGATTGCTGAAGTTGATGTGGCTGAGGTTGTGCAGCCTTTGGACCCCACTAGACCATCTCAACATGTGAGACTTGTTGATGCTGAGGTTGCTCAGCCTTTGGATCTCGCCGGGACATCTCGTGAAGCAGGGTTTCCCCAGGCTCCTTGATCTACTTATCACTCTTCCTTTTCATTAGTATTTTATCCTAAGCCTTGTGCTCCTAGTTGGATAGTATGTGATGGTTTTTATTGATTGTTGGATGATGAGGCTCTTTCCTGTGCTTAGTGGTTTGAACCCTGTATGCCCCGCATTTCTTTCTTTTCTTTTTTGCCTTAGCGACTGGAATTGTTGATGCCATGTTCATGCGGCGTTTCGACCTTCGGTTCTGGACTCAGCTATCCCTCGGGAAACTCTACCCCCCAACTCTTTCTCACTTTCCTTAATATTTTTCAACGTCTCGGCTACGGATGGTTTGAACCCTCCAAATAGTTAAGCCTCCATGGGCTTCTCCCTAATTCCATGTTGGCTCATATCCTTTTCAACTGGTATCAAAACTTCCTTGGCCAAGTCTACACATTGAGCTTAAACTCTTCGTCTCTCCTTCTCTTCTCTCACCTCGACTTTCTTTTTCGCCTTTCACATCTAATGCACCGAGCCTTTTCTATGGATGTCACAAAATAGCCAATGATACTAAGATGACTGCAAACATTTTGTACAGTTCAATTCTAGGTTAAATGGTTGGACCATTGGTAGAAAGGATTCAAAGTTTGGTTTGTCAAAGAAGTTTTACTTGGAGTGGAAGAGGATTTTTTTACTGCGTCTTTGTTATAGACTGCCTATGTATTCTTGAGAATAACACTTTTTTTTCTATTCCTTTTCACTATTTTCTTTTCTTTTTGGAGGGAAAACCTTCACTATTGTCAAGACCGTTTTTAGAGTTATGATCTAGAGGGTGCCCTTTATTTTCTTTTCTTTTTCGACTATTCTTTTTGTATCTCTTTTTTTGCTTTGCGCAATGCTCAAGAAATCGGCTCTTCACTGCTCGGCCCCGTAGTTCAGGCTGAATGTTTTCATCTCTCTCACTTTTTCCAATTTGGTCTAAACCATTTCTTTTGGGATCATTTCCTTCCAAGTCTTTTCGCAAGGGCTGTTGTGAGGACCCGACCAAAAATTAATTTGATCCCTCACTTTAACCTTACACCTTCTTCTTAGGGTCAATCCAACATCAACGAAGTCACTACCCGAATTTTATTAAGAGCAGAATTCAGGGAAAAACCTGGTATTCATTACCTAAAGCAACCAATCATAACGAACCAAAGATGTTGGATCCGGGGGTTCGTCACAGATGGGAGGGTGTTAGGCACCCATCCATGTTGGGGCGAAATCTTACGCAATTGAAGATCAATGTATGCCATATGCACAAACAACACAACAACAAAAAAAAACGAAAATAAAAAACAAAAGAGAGCTCTAGATTCCACCACTAGAATCCACCAACGTACTCCGGCGATCGGATTCAAAGCTCATGTAGTTCTTACATGGCATCATAACACAACACAACACAACAACATTACGACAACATCACAGCAACAACACAAAAAAGAAAACACATAATTTGGCTCGCATCCAATTGTCAAATAGAGACTACCTACGTACTTGTATGACCAGGGTCAAAGCCACGTAGTTCTAACATGGACTCACTCAACAATCAAAGCATCATTATCAACAGCATCACAACAACACATAACAGCAGCAAAATCAAAGAATAAAGGGTTACCTCTTGAAGCCCAAGTTCGAGCGGCAATTAAATGTAGAAGGAAGCTGAAATAAAGTCTGGTATCAACGGAAACATTGTAGATATTTCTTTTAGCTTTCTACAGACACCAAGAATGAGCAATCTGACATCTACAACCCGAGATATTGCAATTTTTTTGAGACTGCATAAAGAAGAACACTCCTCTCAGGTTTGCACTTTCCACTCCAAGGATTTGCTCCGATTGGTCTCCTCCTTGTTTTCCTCTTGATCCGCTCTTGCTACTGAGTTGTTGCTACTCCTTTCCATGGAATCTCTCCAGGAAATCAGCTCCTCTAATACCTTCTAAAGCTTAGTGGACAAGTATTTCTCCAAGCACTCAAGGCTTTAAGTGTGTCGAGAATAATTCTAATGTCTATCTTTTTTGTGTGTAATGGGGGGGTCTATTTATAGTGTTCAAGGGGTAAGGGGCTGCCCTAACAATCTAAAGGTTGAGATTGAACCCCTAAATCTGACGGTTAAGAGATAGGACTTGGAAAAAAAGGAAAAGAGAAGTTTCTAGAACATTTGACCACCATGGCCCTGGCAGTCATGTCATAACGATCGCCGGGGAATGGCGGTCGTCTCTCCAATGTCCATAGTGGTGGTGGTCATCTCTCCATGACCTCCACCGACTGTATAATTTTTTCTTTTTTCTTACTTTTTCTCCTCCAATCCGATTCCTAGTTAGTTTCCATACCTTTTAGAATATTCCCTGACCCATAAAACACCCTAAACGTGTCTCCTACTCCATTAATTTTCCTTTTTATCAATTACGTGTCAATCAAATTATCTCATCAATCAATGACACAAACGTATTCATAAATAGAATAAATCATGGGTCAAATTTGGATGTTCACAGTTAAGTTTGAGGGTTGATGTTGGGTTCACGGTTTTTGGGTGTGGCTTGCTCCACATTAGCCAAAGGTTTGTGCCTTTCTCAGACCCTAAGGTCTAGCACTTTTTTTTCTTGAAGGACATGGCACTTTTTTGCTTTTGTGCCTATGGTCAAAAGTTTAATGTGTATGTGGAGCCAAATTGGCAGGCTAAGTTTCAATGGCTTAACTTCGAATTGATCTGTTTAAAGTCTCCAAACTGTAAATGCAAAATACATTCATCATAGCATAAATTACATCATCTTCTAAATTGTAAATGCAATCATTAAGACAGGCAAATCAAGGCACATTTCATTGGTCAAGTGAAAGCACTACATCAAAGCAAAAGCAAACATGACAAGCAAACCCTCGCATAGCTACTACTATCGTTCACTAGCCATTTGACACTTCTCTTCAGATTCTTCTAACATCGCAGACTCTATTGTTGCTCGCTGCTCTTCCTTCATCAATTAGCCCTTGGCTCTATGGGCAATACCAAGAGGTTCTTTTCAATCAAGTCTTGAATTTCAAGCTTCAAGCGAACACAATTCTCGGTGGTGTGCTCTTTATGTTTATGGAATTCGCAGTACTTTTCATTTTGATACCCTAGTGGTAGGCGGTTGGATGAAAATCTAGGTTGTAACGGCTTCAAGAGTCCTTCCTCCATGTATTTCTTTAGAAAATTATCATATGGCATGTTCACGGGAGTGAAAGCAAGAAGTTTCTTCGGCAGTTCCATTTGAGGTGTCTCTGGGCTCTTCCTCTTTTCGACCCTCATCTCCTCGGGATTCTTCTCCTTGGTCACATCCCAAACTGTTGATACCATGAGTCGTATGGCTTGATCAAGAACCCAGATCTTGTCTCTTGCTCTCTCATAGTGAGGTTCTTGGCTATTGAATTGCTAGTGAAAACTAGCGCATGCATTTTCATTCTTTTGGGAATATCCTTCCACAAATATCCCTATTCTAGTTTCAACCTTCTTCAACCCCATCATGACTTCCTGCATCGTCTTCATCTCTCTACGAACTCCAGGATTTTCTCTTTTATTGACCTCTTTCTTCATTCTCTGAGCCCCTCATCCGTTCGATTCTCAACTCTGATTTCCAAGTTCTGCACTTTCGCATCCATTCTCACTTCTTGAATCATTTCTTAATCCATGATTTCCTTTGAAAGTATATAAACCGAGATCAAAACCAATACAAAGGTTTGGGTGTCAAAGCTAAGGCAAACAGATAAGGGTTCATCAAGACGGTATAGTTCTTGCAGCTTAGAAAAGAGCATTTACCCCCCAGTTCATGAGGAATGAGGGAATAAGGTTCAAGGTGGTGGAAAGTGTTTGGGAAAATTGTTTAGGCTTGAGCACAAGGCCTAAGATAGATCTCTAAATGCAACTCTTTTTTTTTTTTATTTGAATGCATTGCATGAATGCAATGGATTCCTAATTCTAAATGCATGAGGTGCAAATCTTACGAGAAAACCACAATCCGATAAGTTGGATCCTCGAGACATGATCCCGAAACGTGCAATCCTAGCTAACAAGCAAGGCGTGCCTACTTCTCCTTTATCGTGCATATAACGCACCTATTCTCCTCTAACGTGCATAGGCCGATCATCTGACAAGCAAGAGAATCGTGAGGTGAGAGAAGAGATCAATCAGACACATACCGGGAAGCATCCATGCACATTCTTTCCATCATAGCAAGTCGCACATTATAAGGTTCCTATGGGGAAACATCTAGGTTTCCTACATGCAATAGTATGCAGTTGGTTGGGGGCCATAGACCGTAGCTAGGGAATCCCTAGGCCAAAGCCGCGTTGAAACCCATCTCAGCGAACGACGATTGAGCTTTCGACGAAAGGCATAGGTTATGATGTCATAACCCGGGAATCCAAAGCGCACAGGGTTTCCTTGGGCTTGCTGGTGCACGTGTGGGCTGACTTTTCTTGTTGGGATTTGGGCTGGCCACTTTGAGTTTTAATAGGAATAGACTTGTGATAGGAAACCTAGTCGCGATAGGAGTTCTATTACTTGTTGGAAAAGGGCTAAAACCTTGCGGCATCGATATGAATAGGACACTTGAGGGGTAGTTGTTGGGCATGTATTGTTGTTGATGGTTTATTAATAATAATATTGAGTCTTCTCCCAATTACTTCTCGTGCTTTATTATTCTCTTGGTTCTCTCTTTCGTGTGTTTGCGTGTGTAGGCTTACAAGTTAGGGGACGATCTTGCTTGTGCCGCACGGTGAGAGTGTGAATCCGCTGCGCCACACTCATGGTCCGTGACAAGTGGTAGCGGAGCTTGACTTGCTGTTGGTGCAGTTAGTGCAATTTGGTGCGCTGCTGGTTCTGGTGGGTGCGCCAATTGGTTCGCAGGTGCGGTTTGGGCGAGCCATTTTGGATCGCGGGTGCGCTTTTTGGGTTCTGCTGGGCGCGCCTTTTCGTTCTACTGGGTGCATTTTTTGGGCGCGGTTTTTTGAGCGATTGGGCTACAGCAAGGCTAAGTTGGTACGAATTTTTTTTTATTCTTTTACGCACACGAGAGTTGAATCAAGTGGTGTTATTTGTTCTATTTTGTTGGCCTAGTCGATTTTTTTTTTGTTGGTGCTTGGACAAAGTGCAATCTTGTTGTTGGTTTTGTTGGCCGATTTGTGCATCTCGGTGGAAGGGTGTCGATTGGCTTGGGTTCTTGGACAGCAAGGATTGTGGAACTTTGGAGCAGACTTAGTTGACTAGTGCGGGCAAAGAAGGCGCTGAATTGGGGCTGGTTCCTTGCGTGGGAAAGTGACACTTGGGTACACTTTGCGTGGAAAGGATGGTTGAGCCAACGGATGAGTTGGTGGGATCTTCTCTTACCAAAGATGGGACAGAGAAGGTTGCTGTACAAGCGACTGACGAGGAGCGTGGACGTCCAACAGAGCGGCACTCATCCAAACCCAATAAGAAACATCGGTCACAATCGGTGAATCCTTGGACTTCCTTGGATAAACAGATGAGGGATCTTGAGGATCAGTTTGGGGTCTTCCAAACCGAGAAGGACAACTTGCTGGAAGACTTGGAGAGTACAAAGAACTGGATGCAAGGGGCACTACAAGAGTTGGCCGATAAGCTACAACAAGAGTTCAGGCGGGACTTGAAGACAACTGTTGGTGACTTGCTGGTTCGTTTGTCTAGAGTCGAAGCAGGTTTTGCGGATCAGAAAGTGCTCAAGGAGGACGTGGTACTTTGCTAGGCAACACTTGCAAGCTTGGCGTCAGGAGGTGTACAGGGTTCGACAAAACCTAGAGCTAAAATAGAAATTCCAAAGCCACAGGCATATGATGGTTCGCGGTCTGCTAAGAAGCTTGATGGGTTTTTGTCCGATATGGAGACATACCTTGCTCGGTTAGGTGTCACCGAGGGACCAGAAAAGGTGCAAACGGCGGCGATGTATCTTTCTGAGGCTGCGCACTTATAGTGGCGACGCAGGGTGTCTAATCCTGGAGTGGAGGGTGCATTACCTTCATGGGATGGGTTCAAGGCCGAACTCAAGACACAATTCTATCCACAACATGCTGAGAGGGAGGCACAGGACAAGTTGCAAACACTCAGACAAGGGGATAGTATTCGGAAGCATGTTCAGGATTTCCAGGAGTTGCTATTGGCGATCAACATGCGAGAGATAGAGGCATTCTATGCTTTCATGGGTAGTCTGAAACAATGGACACGTGATGAGTTGGATCGACGAGGGGTGAAGATATTGTCGGAAGCCATTGCCAGTGCTGATTCTTTGATGGAGTTCACTGGAACGCCGGGGCGAAAGCAATCGCCAACACGGGACGTCGTTGGCAAAGGTGGTGGGGAAAATGTCAAGCAGGATGGAAGTAGCGTTAAGTGCTTTCTCTGCAAGGGGCCTTATCGAAAGATCGACTGTCCAAAGAAGAACAGACTATCGGCAGTGAAGCGAGTAGATGTGGACTCTGAGGATGATCAAGAAGGTGATGTCAAGATGGCTACTTTGAGGAAGCTGAGTGCTATAGATTCGTCTAAGCATATGCAAGATAAGGGGAGAATGTTTATCAAGTTGTCAATTTATGGGGAAGAGCTGGATGCCTTAGTTGATACCGTGGCAACTCACAATTTCATAGAGGTAGATGAGGCCAAGAGATTGGGGGTTGGGTTCAGAAAGGTGGAAGACACTGTCTTGAAGCCAGCAAATGCGATAGAACAACCTGTTATTGGTGTTAGAACCTATGTCTTCAACCTATGTCTTCATGGTTCATTCATTACAGGTTTTGATAAATGACAAACCAAGATCATAACCAAGATGAAGCAAAAAGAAATCAAGCAAACAAGCACTCAACCAAAGTGATCAAGAACTCTAGTGAAGATATGATCAAGAGTTGAAGTGCAAAGAAGAGCAAGAGAAGTTAGGACCCATTTGTACAAGGTAAAACACT
>JAKUCV010007584.1:28283-52074 GCA_028386065.3 Turnera subulata
AAATAACATCGATGTTTGGATTTAGAACATCGATGTTTTAGTTACCGTTAGCCCAAAATTCAAATTTTATGGGCAAAACATCGATGTTCTACTTTAAAACATCGATGTTTAGGCATTGTTCAGACAACTTTTCAGCACCCACTAAGCTTTGTTTAAAGGTGTTTTTCTTGGGTGGATTTCAAACGGCTCCATGACTTTTTCAGAGCTATATATTGAGCATTTTTAGCTGTGTTTAAGAACAAATCAACTCTCTATTCATTCATCATTCATTGCAAAACATTCAATCAAGTTTAAGAGCCAATTCCTTTGAGATTATTGAGAGTTGCCTTATAAGTGCTTAATTGTAACTCATACCTACTCTTGAGAGAGCTTTTGTTTGAGTAATCTTTGTAATGTTGTTCATACACTGAAAGGGAGGTTTGTTCCCTTGTAGCTACTCATAGGAAGAGTGATTTTCTTTCCTTAAGAGAAGTCTTGAAGTGAGGTTTCTTCAAGCAAGTGTGTAGGATTCTTGTGACTAGAATTCCTAGGCTGTAAACGGTTTGTTAAGCACCCGGAAGCTTAACGGTAGATAGTGAACTCTTCAAGTGTACCTTGAAGGACTGGATTAGCCACAAATTAGTTGTGTGTGAACCAGTATAAAAATCTCTTGTGTCCTTCTATTTTTCAATTCCGCACTTCATCTCCTGCAAAGTTTTTAATTTTTGGTCATAAGCTATTCACCCCCCCCCCCTCTAGCTTAAGTCTATTGTTCTAACAATTGGAGTTGCACATGATGTCAAGGATGACATAGGCGAGTGGCATGGCAAGGTTGACTTCACTGTGGTGCCTATGGATGACTATTATGTGGTTCTTGGGATGGAGTTTCTTTCGAAGAAACAGGCTGAAATTTTTGCTAAGGAAGGAAGGATAGTACTTCACGGGAACAAGCAAGACTTTACTTTGTACCCGATGCGTAAGGGTGCTTTGAAAGAGAAGCAGGCTCTTACAGCGATAAGGGTGGTGCCAGAAACGAGTTCGAGGGTCAAGTCTACACAAGTTAGGAGGACTCCTATTATGCAGATTTTGGCGGACAGACTTGGTCGATGGCATGGTATGGATGCACCGGTGGTCGAGTATCTTGTGCAATGGCGAGGGAGTCAAAAAGCAAGATGGACAGGCGAGCACAGGTTGCGAAATTTCGGGCGAAGGATAGCTGCTTATCGTCGAACGGCAACGAGGACGTTGCCAGAATAGGTGGGGGAGAATGTCACAATCTGGGAATCCAAGGCGCACAGGGTTTCCTTGGGCTTGCTGGTGCGGGTGTGGGCTGACTATTCTTGTTAGGATTTGGGCTCGCCACTTTGAGTCTTAATAGGAATAGACTTGTGATAGAAAACCTAGTCGCGATAGGAGTTCTATTACAAGTTGGAAAAGGGCTGAAACCTTGCGGCTCCTATATAAATAGGACGCATGAAGGGGAGTTGTTGGGCATGTATTGTTGTTGATGGTTTATTAATAATAATACTGAGTCTTCTCCCAATTACTTCTTGTGCTTTATTATTCTCTTGGTTCTCTTTTTCGTGTGTTTGCGTGTGTAGGCTTACAAGTTAAGGGACAATCTTGCTTGTGCCGCACGGTGAGAGTGTGCATCCGCTGCGCCACACTCTTGGTCCGTGACAATGACCTCCTATGTGACCCGATCTAGGCACACAATGTTAAGGTGTAGGGCTTAACAAACAATATATATACATAATGAAAGTGTATTGCGCATACAAATGGCAAGGAACAACTTTGAATAAAATGCACATTGGAGTGGCATCCTAGAATCCTCTTCATCCCGTTCTATCCTTCATTAAGGTAGTAGAACCTTTCTCCCCAGTGGACTCCCCAGCTTCCTGTGACCACCTCGACCACGGCCCGGCTGGCGAGGTTATCTCCTCGTGACCTTGACTTAAGAACGATGGCCTGCGATTTGTGATATTTCGTAAGAACTAGCTTAACTTCAGTGGAGAGAACCGATTCAATGATTCCCCGGATAGTCGAATTAACTACTTCCCAAAGAACCATCACTCCATGCATAGTCCCAGATGTAACTGGAGGAGTCACAAATGGTCTCACTTAAAACCCAACAACCTTGACAGAATATGCATGCACGGTATTCGCACTTTAGCTAAGTTCACTCAGAAAGAATCTCACAAATCCGAACAAACTCACGAAAATACCAAGCACACACTGTTCTTGGTGTTCTCTTGATTGTCGTCTTGACAAGGATTTGCTACCCAAATTTATTAAGGGAAAATTTAGGAAAAACCCATTGTTGACTTCGGATAATGCACTGATCTCAAACCCAAGAGGAGGGTCCGGTCATTTATCACGGACGACCACCTTCACTAAGACAATACCGGTAATATTGGATTCTAAACAAATGTGTATCGTTCATAGTTGGATCAAGTACTTCTTGTGAACAAAAGAAAAAAATAAATACAAATACGAAACAAAACAAAACACAAAATACACATATTTTAGCTTGTGCCTCATTCACATGAGACTACCTACGTACCCCTTACTTTATGCCTCATCCACATGAGACTGCCTACGTACCCCTTACTTTATGCCTCATCCACATGAGACTGCCTACGGTAATATCTTTTCCAAAATCCTGGGTGACCACCTTATGACGCATTCTCTAAAATTTTAATTATTTTTATCTAAAGGCCTAGTTCCCATAAATTATGGTGATTAAGGACCCAGTTTCCTTAAGCACATAAGACATACTATAATTTTAAAATTATCTAAAGGACCAGTTCCTTTAGATTTTGATGATTGAGGGCCCAGTTCCTTTAAACACAATAAACATTTTTTGCTTTAGAAAGAGCCGAAGGCCCAGATCCTTTGGATCTTGGTGATTAAGAGCCTAGTTCCCTTAAACACATAAAACATTTTTTGATTTAGAAATATCCAAAGGCCCAGATCCCTTAAGCACATAAAACACTTTTTGATTTGGAAAAATATCTAAAGGACCAGTTCCTTTAGATTTTTGTGGTTAAGGGTCCAGTTCCCTTAAACACATACAAAAACAACTTTTTTTTTTAATGTATTTTTCCCAATGTAATTTTTAAAAACCTTTTTGTTCAAAGCATACAATTCTTTCAAAAACCATGAGGATGACTGCAACTTTTTGAGCAAATGCAATCCAAAGGAGTTATGCTCTAGTCTACCTTTGGTGTGTCCTTTCCTAAGTGTTCAAAATATCCAAAGGAGCCATGCTCTAGTACTACCTTTGGTGTACTCTTTCTTAGGTGTTCAAATTATCCAAAGGAGCCATGCTCTAGTCCTGCCTTTGGTGTACTCTTTCTTAGGTGCAATCTTTTTTGCAAGAATGCCTACAAGGTGTTTGATGAGATGCTTAGCTCAAAATACAATTTCTAAACAAAGATGCAAGCTTTTGTGCAAGGATGCATTTAAGATATTCTTGTGGCATTCAACCATTTTTGACTTGATTCTTTAGTGTGCCCATACTAAGATGCACAAAGGTGAGTTTAGTTCTAAATCATTCTAAGTCAAAGATCCTAACTAGGATGCAACATGTTCTTTGATGTATTCTTAGATGCATATCATGTCTATGATTGTGCAAAGATGCAAAGATGCAAGTTTTGTCTAAAACAATGCATTAGAAAAGGGTGTACAAACCCGGATTGATGTTTGAAATGGGTATACAAACCCAAAATTTGATTGTTAGGAGATGGGTGTACAAACCCGGATTCATTTTTTGAATTGGATGTACACACCCAATCTTGGGTGCTTTGAAATGGGTATTCTAAACCCGGATTTTGTTCTTTGAAAAAGGCTTGTCTAACCTGAGTTTTGATTTGAAAATGGGTTGTCTAATCCGAGTTTTGATTTTGAGAGAATGTGTCCGAGAGCCACTTTCGGGGTGGGGATGTTCATAATGCCGTTTAGTCATAACACAAACAACACAAATCATACACACAATCATAGCATTCAATCAAACAAATCATGTCCATAAAATTTCAGCATTACAACGCCTTACAAAAGCACATATTCTTTAACAAAATTTTGGCATTATAACACCTTAATCAAAGAACATAAGAGGGTTAGAACTACCTTTGAAAGTATTCTCCAAGTTCTAACCCGTTTGATTTGAAGGAAGTCAGAGTACTACCCTATTCCTTAGCTCAATTGTGTTCTAACTTATGTAGAGAAAAGCGAGACACAGACGGGGAGAGGTAACTACCAATCCCATTTGGAATGCTTTAGGAAGACGACGACTCTGCGCCCGAATTCCAATCTTAAAGGGGCGACAAGAGAGAAAGAAGAGGGCGAATATCAAACCCATTATTTCAACTTAGAGGGACAGGGAGGGAGATAGAAAAATGCAAAAACGTGCACTGAGGAGTTACGACTCCTGTGAGAGCGCGGCTCTCGGGGTGAAAAGAAATGAATGGAGGGACCCCTATTTATGGTTTTTTGGGACGACATTCTCGTGATTTCTCCAAGCGCAAAATGTATGGTGAGTCCAAGACCTATGACTGCGTCCCAGAGACATGACCTTTGAACAGGGCCTGTCGTAGTCTCATAAAATTCTCAAAAAAATGCAGCAAGTGCATCTCGATGTCTGGGATATTCTCCTAAAGTTTCGTGAAATTCTGCCCGTGATCTGCTCGGTATAGTGATGGATTTCATTATTAACATCCAATCCGTCAAATTGCTCTCAAAGAAAGAATAGGGCCGAAGCCTTTCCCGCAGGAACATCCACAATAGATCCAGTGCGCTTGACAAGATCTCCTTCTTTAATAGTTTTTTGAATTTACAGATATTTTCCTTTTGCAGACGGCCTTCCGGGGGTAGGTCAGGCTTTGTTTTGAGAAAAAGAAGGTAACGGTACTGTCTTGCTCCTTAGTTAGCTGACGAATACACTATTTTTTGCGATTTTTTGAAGATTGGAGGTCATGGCCAAATCGATGGCCAAACCGACAAAAGGGGAGGCCGGGTCGACCTGCCTGGGTCGATCAGAGGACTGGCTGGCCTGGTAGGGCCAAATCCGGCCTCTGGCCGACCTAGGAAACTGGTCAGCCTGCTGGGGCCGACTGACCTTCCGGGTGCTTTTCTGACTGATCTCCGTTTCATCCCTCCTTTTCAACAGTGTCGGGTTTGTTCGTGACCTCGGTTTTTCTTTTCCATGTCCCGGGGTCCTCTATTTGAGCTCGGAATGATTTGACTATAATCGGGACCTTTCCAGGCCAAAAACACGAGAGCTTAACTAAGTTCTAAAAAATTCCAAGAAAATTCTGGCTAGCTCTAGAATGTTGTTTGTCTGGCGAACATATGAATAAATGGTCCGCAAGACCTTCAGAAAATGTTTTTGATATTTTTCTGACTCTAATGACACGATGGAACTCTGACCCGACAACCGACAAAGACACAAAATCAAAGGGGCAAAATTTGGGTGCTAATAGTTGGCTGGTCGTGGATCAGGTACGCATTCGGGTAACTGTGCCTACTTAGCTTCGGGTCGGATCTATAGTTGACATGCATTGTTGAAGTTGTTTGAATATGTATATATGTATATCTTTCGTTGCATCTCTTTGTGAGGTTATTGGTCGAGCTTGAGCATGTGATGTTATTTTTGTTCTTTTGGTGGCATTGCCGGTTGACAATGTGTCTTTTGGTGATTTTTGTGTCCCGGGGTTGATAAGGACAATATGGTCATTTTATATTTTATTTATATTTTAAACAAATAAATTAGGTTACGGGCATTTCATTTAATAGGTAGCCAGCAGGTCAACCCGAACCCCGACACGATAATAAACGGGTTGGACACGACACGGTACGATTATTAAATAGGTTGGGCCGGGTTGAAGAATTAGATATCGTTTACCTGTTCAACCTAGCACGAAAACACAAATTGCCACGTCTAATCATAAGGCTAAGGTTTCCTTGGCCGCCCTTTCTCTTCCTAAACAAGAAGGTGGACTTGAGATTAAAAACTTGAAAGTTTGGAATATTGCTTGCACTGCTAGAAAGTATATGGAGCTTAGCTCCCTTTGGGTGGTGTGGAGCTTACTATTCTTGGAGTCTTAGAAAGATTCTCGAACTAAAATACTCTTCTCTTCAGCAATTTTCCTAGGAAGTGGTTGCAATACATATATCTGGTGGCATAATTGGCAAACAAGAGGTCCTTTCCCTCATCTTATGTCTGATCAACTCATTGTTGGTTCTTGGATTCCTCCACATTCTTCTGTTAATCATCTTATTCACAATGGAGTTTGGTCTCAACCCTCTACTCGTATCCTTGGACCAAATCAAATTGTAAACACTCTCTAATATTGTTCCTTCTTCCTTTCCAGACCAACCGTAATGGACATTATCCAATTCTGGCAACTTTTGTCTGGGAATTTCTTCAGCATAAGCAAGCTTGAGCGGCTTGGTTTAAGCTCTTATGGTCTGTTGGTCACATTCCAAAACATAGTTTTATTGCTTGACTTTCCATTTTAGATTGTATCTCTACAAGAGCATGATCATAGGGTATAATCTATGATACTTTCTGCTTGTTATGTTTACACTATGAAGAAAATTGAAATCATCTATTCCTTGAATGTCCTTTTTCTTCTACTATTTGGACCAAATTACTTTCTAGTTTGTTTGTTGCACATTCTATGGGCCTGGCAAATAGAATTTCAGTGGGCAATTTGCAATTTATAGAAAAAATTTGGTCCTTGATTTTGTAGTTAGCATGGAATGCTTGCATTTATCGTATATAGAGGGAGAGAAATCATAGACATTTTTTACTAAGTGGTTTTGGTCACCAAATAGTGTATTTGCTCATATACATGCTGATTTGCGGTTGCGTTTCTTGGATTGCATCTAAAATCATGCAAGATATCCTTTGAAACTCAAAGACATCTCTTTCTAATGTTTTAGGGAAGTCAATTATCTTCTTAAGCTCTCTTAGTCATTTATTCTATCAGTTTTGGTTGTCCTTCTGTCAGAGTTTTACTGTAATGCTGTTATTAATGAAATTGATTTGATTCTAAAAAAATAAGTGATTAATATGTGTATACCATCGCATTTCGGAAATAAGCTCAAGAAACAACTCTTGCGCAACCATACATTGAATTATGGGATCAATGGTTCCCTGACTCAGGCATTTAAGGAAGCAATCAGATAATGAACAAATAAAAGTTGTTGGTTCGACAAAAAAAAAAAAAAGAAGTTGTCCGTGTTGCATTTACAGACGATTAGTGGGAATCTGGTATAGTCATAGTCTCATAGAACACCATGCCTACTTGGAAAATTAAATTATCACAAAATAATAGACATGATTGTTGGTCCAAACATGGGTTAATCACCTCTTAGGGCTAAACTCTGATTGAACCATGTTTAGTCATGGTACATAATTATGTTTTGATAATTAACAACTTACATAACAAGAATGCTTCGAGTTTTGCCTTGTGTTGATTTTAGCTTACAGGAGGAAATAGGGTTTCTGATAAACCGTATTGCAAAAATCACGCCAGATGGTTTTTGTTGCAACCATGTCTGGGAGCTGTCACTTTCAAGTTTTCTAGCAACTTGCATGTGGTCCTCCAAGCATTTAAAACCAACTTCCAATGGCCTGAATTGGTGAGCAAGTAAGAGGGAAGACTTTATAGAAGTGCAGATAACTTTATCACCCAACTCTTACTTAAATCATGAAGGTGGTACAAACTTTCTATTTCTGGAAATACTTTGCAACCAAGGAGTTGACATGGCGCAATAGTCCCAATTTGGAGCAACTAAGAACTGAAGCCAACTAGGAGTTCAAAGACCCGTGCAACAACTTTTCCACCAACTCAGATGCTATAAAGAGGGTTCAAAACACCTCTGGAAAATCATCCCAGCTATTGTGCAAAATCTAAGTTCATACTTGTACTTACAATTGTGGTTTTAAAATCTGGCTTTTCTGCTTGTATTGCAAAAACATATTCGAAGGGTAGTTTGTAAGAAAGTCTTGGTTTAGATTTGTTGGGTACTCAAGTGTAGGATTAGATTTGAGGATAGGTTAGAGCTTAGCCTGTAAAAAGTTTGCAGAGGTTTGAACGTAGCCTAGAAAAGCTTGTGTTTGTAAAAGTTAAGGTTGAATCCTCAAAAACCTATACATAGTGATTGTTTGAAATCCTAAAGGAGGAAACCTTTAAGTAGTGGAGGTACCTAGTGAGGGGTGTTAGTGTAATATGCCCAAAAGCCAATCAATGGATGTTTGTTTGTAATCATGTATACACATTAAGGTTATTCCAATAAATATCGTTTATGAGATAAACGCTTGCACATATTTATAACCCTAGAATATTTATATATTCTTAAATATCCCTAGTCGATTATTATTATGGATGGGTTGTAATAATAAATTAAGACTAGTGTATGTTGAGAATTATATGTGATATGAATTCTACATACGGGTACAAGTTAGAGAACTTGTGGACTGGACCGACCCACATAAGAACGCTACATGGAACGTTATATGATTGTCATTAGCGGTTCTTATATGTATTGTCCTTAGACCTGTGATCATCAAGGTTCCCAACATATGAGTCGTATACTTTGATATTACTCTTGGCTATTTCGTAAATGAGTAGACTTAGTATAATCATTGGGTATATGATAAATGTGTAGTGAGTTTTGTATGATCCATAGGGGATTCGTCCAACCCATATAACGGGTATATTATTGGTTGGTTTCTTGATAGAGTTGAACTGTAAATGCACGGCCGTGCTCGGATTATGATATGGTGATATCATTAGTATCCGCTTTACACAGTTAGCTTGAGGATCAAGAAATCGAGATGAAACATATGCGAGATTGACATATTCCATGTCTCGTGTTTAATCTTGATAATAGGACGAAGGGACGATGACATGCTTACGAGGCATATTGAATCAGTACTGACCTTGTCGTTCGGGTAGCAATGATGTGTTGCTAGACGCCGCCCTTTGCTTATAATTGTAAATGAGTTTACAATTATTGCCGGACGTTACAAGTGCCTAAGGGTCACACACTTAGAATCGTTGATTCGAGCAGGTGGTTGAACCGTGGTTGGACCAGGGTCGTTTTGGGCTGGTTTGATTCACTGATTGTCAGAGTTATTGAGCCAAACCTGATGCCATGTGATGTGTAATCCCATTAGTGCATAGTGGAGACATGATAAGACTAGATAGTGGTGGAATCTTAATCATGTTGGATGGACCATCATGTTGGCCATTCTTGTCTCCAATAATCTATGCATTTATTGGAGTGAGTAATCAGATTACTCTATACCTTGATTCTTCAGAGCATCAAGAACACACACTCACTTCTTCATTCTTTGAGAAAGAAAGAAGAACATAAAACACCACACAACTCCCGGAAATCCGCAGCTAGCACTGCTATTCGGGAGAGCTCGGGTTGGAAATCGTGAGACAATTTCTGGCTAGTCATCGACGGTTCGTGTGGATACCGTAGAGGGGCGGGATTTCTGTCCGGCTCTTGCTAATTCGTCCCTACAGTTGGGTGAAAGACCTCAACCGATTCAGGTACGTAAAAATTGTTATTCGGTTTAGCAACCCTTCACTTGGATCCTCCATGTATATCCGGTTTTTCCGCTGCGTATTTTATTGCATTTGATTGTCAATTTGCATGCCCGGATACTTACAGTGGTAGCGGAGCCTCTTGTGAAGTTCTAAACCGAATTCTTGTGCATATGTATGATATGTACTTGTAAATATATGTGACTTGTGATATGCTGAATCCATTTTGTATATGTGATGTGCTAAATGAGTTATTGAACATGTTGATGTTGTGTTTTTGTTAAAAAAAGGTTTTGGAAACAAGCACTTGATTGGTATGAGATATCAATCAAGATATTCATGGCAGTAAGTCGAAGAGTTCGACTAAGAAAAATCGAGACAAACATCAATGTTCACATGATTTTTTCCTTGGCTAGATCTTCCAAACATCGATGTTGTGTGACAAACATCGATGTTCTAATGAAGATTGGCTTTGGCAAAATCTTGAAAACATCGATGTTCAAGAGTTAAACATCGATGTTCTCATGTTGAGTGGCCTTGGCAGAACTCTCAAAACATCGATGTTCAAGAGTTAAACATCGATGTTCTAGAGCACTGCCAAATTAGTTTGAGATTCCAGAATTCTCAAACATCGATGTTTAAAACTACTGCCAGAAATCTTGAGTTTCCAGAACCTCAAGACATCGATGTTCACATGTTAAACATCAATGTTCTTGGGCTCTGCCAAAAGATTTCGAGTTCCAGAATTCTCAAACATCGATGTTTAAGAGTTAAACATCGATGTTCAAGAGTCAGACATCGATGTTCAAGAGTTAAACATCGATGTTCTTGAGCACTGCCAAGTAGTTGGGAGAATCAGATTCTCAACAACATCGATGTTCAAAGTAGACATCGATGTTCTCATGTATTTTTGGTTTCCAAATTTACAAACATCCATATATGATTCATCAAGAACATGCATGTAATGTATTGGAATAATATGTTGATGAAAATATTAAGTTCTTCTTGTGTTGCCTTCCATGATAAGCACTCATCATTGCTTAGATCAACACTTGGTAGGTTTTGCCAAAGCAAGGTGCCAATGTTTATCCTAGCAAGGTGCGACGCGATAATTGTAATATCAGAACTGCTTATTATGGTGTTGAACTTAACTAGGTCTTCTTAATAGGATTAAGGACTTAGAGGCAAGGAGTTGAGCTAAGTCTATGAGATAGACAAGAACAAGTGTTGTTCACTCAACTATCCAAGAATTACATGAGATGTAATTGACAAAAGGTTGTCTACCTAAATAACTATGAAGTAAGCGATCAGCCAAAGCTGACTTATCTAGTAGTGAAATATGGATCTTGGCCTACTTATATGATTGTCTTGAATTATATAGTAGGAGCATCATTTAATACAATTCCTTGTTAAATGATTTTGTATGCATGACTCTTATTTATGTGAGTTGATGATTGTTGTAGAATTTCCATGGCACAAAACACTAGCACAATGTCACTGTGATCTGTCCTTGAGAAGGAAAAATTGAATGGGAATAACTTCCTAAAATGGTATCGCAACTTGAGGATAGTCCTCAAACAAGAAAAGAAGTTGTATGCCCTTGAAGGGCAAGTTCCAAATGAACCGGCGCCTAATGCTTCTAGGGCAGAAAGAGATGCTTACAAGAAGCATGTTGATGATGCATTGGATGTTGCATGTCTTATGCTTTCACAATTCTGTATATGCCCTTTACTATAAAAGTTCCCAGGGAAGTCATTAGAGGAATCTTTCCAATCAAAATTTCTTGTTCTTGAATATTCCTACTGCTTTTCCATATTGTTAACATGGACTCTGAGCTTCAGAAGCAACATGAGACCTTGGGTGCGTTCGATATGATCGAACATCGGAAAATGCTTTTTGAAGAGCAAGCTAGGCATGAGAGGTATGAGACCTCTAAGGCATTGTACCAATGCAGGATGGCTGAGTCATCACCCGTAAGACCTCTTGTGCTCAAAATGATTGGATACATTGAGAGCCTTGAGGGTCTAGGTTTTCCTTTGCAAAAGGAGTTGGCTGTTGATCTAGTCCTGCAATCGTTGTCGGATAGTTACAACCAATTTGTCATGAATTTCAATATGAATCATCTTGACAAATCTTTGTCTGAGTTGCTTAACATGTTAGGAACAGTTGAGCAACAAATGAAGGCAAACAAATCCAACAACATTTTGATGGTTGGAAAAGTCAAAGGAAAGGGTAAAGCCAAGTTTTACAAGAAGAAGAAATGTGCCAAAAAGTTTGGTGCATGTGCATCTTCTTGTTCCCATGTGCTGAAACCCAAAGGAGGTATTGCAAGGGATGGACAATGTTTCCATTGCAACAAAGCTGGCCATTGGAAACGCAACTGCCCTGTTTACCTTGAAGAGGTGAAGAAACAGAAGGGAAGTAAGACTTCCACTTCAGGTATTCTTTTTATAGAAGCTAATATCTCTGTCTCTGCATCATGGGTAATAGATACCGGATGTGGTTCTCACATTTGTGTAAATGTGCAAGAACTGAGAAAGAGTAGGAGATTGGCAAAGGGTGAGAAAGACCTGCGCGTGGGAAATAAAGCAAGAGTTGCTAGACGATTGTTATTATGTATCGACCATAAGCAGGAATTTGATTTCTATGTCTTGTCTTAACAAGAATGGTTTTTCTTTTGTAATAAAGGACAAACGTTGTTCTATTTATTTCAATAATGTTTATTATGGTGGTGTGTATTTAAGCAATGGTTTGTATGTTCTTAACCTAGAAACCGCAATCTATAACGTTAATACGAAGAAGGTTAGAATGAACGATTCTAATGAAACCTATCTTTAGCATTGTCGATTGGGCCATATAAACGAGACTCGTATATCTAAACTCCATAAAGATTGACTTTTAGACTCATTTGATTTTGAATCATTTGAGACATGTGAGTCATGTTTGTTAGGCAAGATGACGAAGGCTCCTTTTACCGGTAAAGGTGAAAGAACTTCGGACTTGTTAGGTCTTATACATAGTGATGTATGTGGACCGATGTCGACACAAGCTAGAGGTGGATTCCAATACTTCATTACATTTACTGACGATTTCAGTAGGTATGGTTGTGTGTATCTAATGAGACACAAATCAGAATCCTTTGAAAAGTTTAAAGAATTCAAGAATGAAGTATAGAATCAACTCGGCAAGAGCATTAAAATGCTTTGATCAGATCGTGGATGTGAATACTTAGGCCAAGAATTTCTTGATCAACTAATGGAGTGTGGTATAGTATCACAGCTCACTCCACCGGGTACGCCTCAATGGAATGGTGTATCCAAAAGGAGGAGTAGAACCTTGTTAGATATTGTTCGTTCGATGATGAGTCAAGCTGACCTTCCTTCTTCATTTTGGGGACATCCATTATTGAGTGCTGCATTTACACTTAACCGTGTTCCATCTAAATCCGTCGAAAAGACGCCATATGAGATATGGACTAGGAGGCGTCCCAATTTGTCTTTTAAGAGAATTTGGGGTTGTGAGGCTTACGTGAGACGTGAAGCATCAGATAAACTCAAGCCCTAAATCCGACAAGTGCCTCTTTGTAGGATACCCTAAGGAAACTAAAGGGTATTATTTCTACTATCCCACTGAGCACAATGTGTTTGTTGCTCGGACTGCTATTTTTCTAGAAAGAGAATTTATTACTAGAAGAATCAGTGGGAGGAAAAAAGAACTCGAAGAAGTTCGAGATATTAAAGCTGAGATGGAACAAGGGCAGGAACCACAAGAAGTTGTGGATGAGAATCCCATCCCTGTAACACAAGGACCGCGTAGGTCGGATAGGACTCGGTACAAGCCTGAGAGATATGGATTTCTCATGACTCATACTGGAGATGTGATGCTCTTAGAAGAGGATGATGTAAGTATCCGGGCATGCAAACTTGGTAATCAAGTGCAGCGGAAAGACCCGAAAACCTTGGAGGATCCAAGTGAAGCAACCAAACCGAACAACAAAATCGATCATACCTGAAACGGTTAGGATCTTTCACCTAACTGAAGAACCGAATCAGCTAGAGCCAGAAGAATATCCTGCTCCTATACGGTATCTGTTAGTAATATGCAAAAAAGCCAATCAATGGATGATTGTAGTCATGTATATACATTGAGCTTATTCCAATAAATATGATTATGAGATAATCGCTTGCACATATTTATAACCCTAGAATACTTTGTATTCTTAAAATGTCCCTAGTTGATTATTATTATGGATGGGTTGTAATGATAAATTAAGACTAGCGTTTGTTGAGAATTTATATGTGATATGAATTCTACATACGGGTACAAGTTAGAGAACTTGTGGACTGGACCGACCCACATAAGAATGCTACATGGAACGTTATATGTTTGCCGATAGCGGTTCTTATATGTATTGTCCTTAGACCTGAGATCATCAAGGTTCCCAATATATGAGTCGTATACTTTGATATTATTCCTAGTCATCCGTAACTGGGTGGATTTAAGGATAATCATTGGGTATATGATAAATGTGTAGTGAGTTTTGATTGATCAAGATGGGATTCGTCCGACCCATATAACGGGTATATTATCAGATGGGCCTCTTGATAGAGTTGAACTGTAAATGCATGGCCATGCTCGGATTATATGATATGGTAATATCATTAGGATCCGTTTTACACAGTTAACTCGGGGAACAAGAAACTAAGACTAAACATATACGAGATTGACGTTTCCATGTCTCGGTTTAATTTTTATAATGGGACGAAAGGACGATGACATGTTCCGAGGCATATAGAATCAGTAATGATCTTGTCGTTCGGGTAGCAATGATGTGTTGCTAGACGCCGCTCTTTGCTTATAATTATAAAATGAGATTTTACAATTATTGTCGGACATTACAAGTGCCTACAGGGTCACACACATAGAACCGTTGATTCGAGCAGGTGGTTGAACCATGGTTGGACCGTGGTTGGAGCAGGATCGTTTTGGGCTGGTTTGATTCAATAATTGTCAGAATTATTGAGCCAAACCTGATTGCTTGTGATGTGTAATCCCATTAGTGCTTAGTGGTAGACAAGATAATGGGTATCTTAATCTTGATGGGCCATTGTGTTGGCCATTACCATAAGCACTAATTGAGTGGCATAATTAGATTATGCTTGGGGTTTTTTGGCTGATTGCATTCTGGTTTTTGAGATCCTTGAGAGTGTTTTTCAGTCTAGCAAGAACACACACAAACACTTACATTTTCTTTGAGAAAGAAAGTTACACCACATAACTCCCGGAAATCCGTAGCTAGCACCACGGTTCGGGAGTGCTCGGGGGTTGGAGATCATGTGACGATTCCGGCCTGTGAATTGACGGTTCGTGTGGATACCATAGAGGAGCAGGATATCTTTTCGGCTCTAGCTGATTCGGTTCTTCAGTTAGGTGAAAGATCCTAACCGTTTCAGGTATGTTCATTTTTGTTGTTCGATTTAGTTGCTTCACTTGGATCCTCCAAGGTTTCCGGGTTTTTCCGCTGCACTTGATTGTCAAGTTTGAATGCCCGGTTACTTACAGTATCCACACGAACCATGATGACTAGCTGAAAACCGTCACACGATCTCCAACCCGAGCTCTCCCGAAATGCGGTGCTAGCTGCGGAATTCGGGAGCTTGAACTTGTGGTGTTTTGGTGTTCTTCCTCCTTTCTCAAAGAAGAAGAAGAGAGTGTGTGTCTGAAAAACTCAAGTCTTACTCATGTTTTCTGGAGTGTAGCATGGTGTTAAGCTAAAGCTCTCAAGTCTGAAAAACTGATCACTCCACACTTGATCACACTAACACACAATGTTAGTTAATTAGACTAATGGCCAACACTATGGCCCAAAGGTAGCATGATAATGACACTCACCATTTTTTGTCTACCACTAATGCATTATCGCACATCAACACAACACAGCACTAAACCTGGTTCAATAATTCAGACAATTAGTGAACCAAAACGACCATGGTTCAACCACGGTCTAACCACGGTCCAACCACAAACTGGTTCCACCACGCTCCAACCATGGTTCAACCATCTACTCGAATCAACGATTCTATGTGTGTGACCCTGTAGGCACTTGTAACGTCCGGCAATGATTGTAAAATCTCATTTTACAATTACAAGCAAAGAGCGGTGTCTAGCAACACATCATTGCTAGCCGAACGACAAGATAAGTACTGATTCTATATGCCTCGGAACATGTCATCGTCCTTTCGTCCATTATCAAAATTACACCGAGACATGGAAAACGTCAGTCTCGTATAAGTTTAATCTTAGTTTCTTGATCCCCGAGTTAACTGTGTAAAACGGATACTCATGATATCACCTTATCATATAATCCGAGCAGGGCCATGCATTTAACAGTTCAACTCTATCAAGAAGCCCATCTGATAATGTACCCGTTATATGGTTCGGACGAATCCCATCTTGATCAATCAGAACCCACTACACATTTATCATATAGCCAATGATTATCCTTAAGTCCACCCAGTTACAGATGACTAGGAATAATATCAAAGTATATGACTCACATGTTGGGAACCTTGATGATCTCAGGTCTAAGGACAATACATATAAGAACCACTAATGAAAATCATATAACGTTCCATGTAGGGTTCTTATGTGGGTCGGTCCAGTCCACAAGTTCTCTAACTTGTACCCGTATGTAGATTTCATATCTCATACAATTCTTAACATACGCTAGTCTTAATTTATTATTACAAACCATCCATAATAATAATCGACTAGGGACAATTAAGAATACAAAATATTCTAGGGTTATAAATATGTGCAAGCGATTATCTCACAATCATATTTATTGGAATAACCTTAATGTATATACATGACTACAATCATCCGTTGATTGGCTTTTGGGCATATTACTGACAATCTCCCACTTACACTAAAGCCAATCAACCATGTATCTAATACCAATGGATGCGCAATGACCATCATGCTTCTGCTGTGTGAGCGGCTTAGTCAAGGGATCTACTACATTGTTCTCAGAAGGAACTCTGCACAGCTTGACATCGCCTCTATCTATGATCTCTCTAATAAGATGATAGCGTCGGGGTATATGTTTGGATGTCTGGTGGTATCTAGGCTCTTGAGCCTGTGCGATTGTCCCATTATTGTCACAATAGAGCTCAATCGGACTCTCAATACTTGGAACCACCCTAAGTTCAGTTACGAACTTCTTAATCCAAACAGCCTCTTTCGCCGCATCTGAGGCAGCAATGTACTCAGCCTCGGTTGTAGAATCTACAACTGTCTCTTGCTTAGAACTCTTCCAGCATACAGCACCACCTCCAAGACAAAACACATAACCTGATTGCAATCTGAAGTCATCCCTGTCTGTTTGGAAGCTAGCATCTGTGTAACCCTTTGCAACAAGCTCATCGACGCTTCCATACACAAGGAATGCATCCTTAGTCCTTCTCAAGTACTTAAGGATGTTCTTAACCACTGTTTAGTGACTCTCACCAGGATCAGATTGATATCTGCTTGTGACACTCAAAGCATAAGCGACATCCGGTCGAGTACATAGCATGGCATACATGATAGATCCTATTGCCGAAGCATAAGGGATCTTACTCATCCGCTCTCTCCTTCGATGTACTAGGACATTGATTCTTAGAGAGAGATACGCCATGTGACATAAGCAAGAATTGTTTCTTGGAATCTTGCATGCTAAACCTCTTTAGCACCTTGTCAATATACGTACTCTGACTTAGCCCGAGAAGCCTTTTGGATCTATCTCTATAGATCTTTATACCTAACACATAGGCAGCTTCTCCTAAGTCCTTCATCGAGAAATTCTTCCCTAACCAAGTCTTTACTGACTGTAGCGTCGGAATATCATTCCAATGAGTAGAAAGTCGTCAGCATACAACAACAAGAAAACAACAGTGCTCCCACTAACCTTCTTGTAAACACATGGTTCATCTTCATTCTTAATGAAACCAAACTCTTTGATTACTTCATTAAAACGAAGATTCCAACTCCTAGAAGCTTGCTTCAACCCATAGATGGATCTTTGCAACTTGCATACCATATTAGTATTCTCTTGATCGACAAAACCTTCAGGTTGTGTCATGTACACAACCTCTAAAAGATTTCCATTCAGGAAATCGGTTTTGACATCCATCTACCATATCTCATAATCATGGTATGCCGCTATTCCCAATAGAATCCGGATGGATTTAACCATGGCAACTAGTGAGAAAGTTTCATCATAGTCTATGCCATGAACTTGTTTGAAACTTTTCGCAACCAATCGCCTTTTACAGATAATCACATTACCATCCATGTCGGTCTTTTTCTTAAAGATCCATTTGCACCCTATAGGTTTTACCTCCTTCGGGTGGATCAACCAAGGTCCATACCTTGTTTTCATACATGGATTCCATTTCCGAATTCATGGCTTCTAGCCACTTCTTGGAGTCCGGACCCGTAATGGCCTGCTGATAGGAAGTGGGCTTATCCTCATCTATGAGCATCACATCTCCAGTATGAGTCATAAGAAATCCATATCTCTCAGGCTCATACCGAATCCTATTCGACCTGCACGGTCCATGTGTTATAGGTACAGGATTCTCATCCACAACATCTTGTGGTTCCTGTCCTTGTTCCATCTTAGCCTCTAGATCTCGAACTTCTTCGAGTTCTATTTTTCTCCCACTGATTCCTCTAGAAATAAATTCTCTTTCTAGAAAAATAGCAGTCCGAGCAACAAAAACTTTGTGGTCAGTGCGATTATAGAAGTAATACCCTTTTGTTTCCTTAGGGTATCCTACAAAGTGGCACTTCTCGGATTGAGGGCCGAGTTTATCTGATGCTTCACGTCTCACGTAAGCCTCACAACCCCAAATCCTCATAAAAAACAAATTGTGACGCTTCCCGGTCCATATCTTATATGGTGTCTTTTCAACCAATTTCGATGGAACACGGTTAAGTGTAAAAGCAGCACTCAATAATGCATGTCCCCAAAATGAAGAAGGAAGGTCTGCTTGACTCATCATAGAACGAACCATGTCTAACAAAGTTCTATTACTCCTTTCAGATACACCATTCCACTGAGGCGTACCTGGTGGAGTAAGCTGTGATACTATACCACATTGCTTTAGATGATCAAGAAATTCTCGGCTTAAGTATTCACCTCCTCGATCAGATCGAAGCATTTTAATACTTTTACCGAGTTGATTCTGTACTTCATTCTTGAATTCTTTGAACTTTTCAAAGGATTCTGACTTGTGTCTCATTAGATACACATAGCCATATCTACTGTAATCATCAGTAAATGTAATGAAGTATTAAAAACCACCTCTAGCCTGTGTAAACATAGGTCCGCATACATCAGAATGTATAAGACCTAATAAGTCTGAAGCTCTTTCTCCTTTACCAGTAAAGGGAGCTTTCGTCATTTTGCCTAATAAGCATGACTCACATGTCTCAAATGATTCGAAATCAAATGAGTCTAAAAGTCCATCTTTATGGAGTTTAGCAATACGAGTCTCGTTTATATGACCCAAACCACAATGCCAAAGGTAGGTTTCATTAGAATCGTTCATTCTAACCTTCTTCGTATTAACGTTATAGATTGGCGTTTCTAGGTTTAGAACATACAAACCATTGCTCAAATATGCACCACCATAATAAATATCATTGAAATAAATAGAACAACATTTGTTCTTTATTACAAATGAAAAGCCTTTCTTGTCCAGATAGGAAACAGAAATCAGATTCCTGCTTATGGTAGGTACATAATAACAATTGTCCAGTTCTAAGACCAAACCACTCGGTAGGGATAGATAGTAAGTTCCCACGGCTAATGCAGCAACTCCTGCTCCATTTCCGACGCGTAGGTCTATCTCACCCTTCGCCAATCTCCTACTCTTTCTTAGTTCCTGCACATTCACACAAATGTGAGAACCACATCCGGTATCTAATACCCATGACGCAGAGATAGAGATATTAGTTTCTAGAACGAAAATACCTGAAGTGGAAGTCTCACTTCCCTCCTTCTTCTTTACCTCTTCAAGGTAAACAGGGCAGTTGCGCTTCCAATGGCCTAGTTTGTTGCAATGAAAACATTGTCCTTCCTTTGCAATACCACCCTTGGGTTTCAGCACGTGGTCACAAGAAGATGCACATGCACCAAACTTTTTGGCACATTTCTTCTTGTTGTTGAACTTTGCTTTACCTTTTCCTTTGCCCTTTCCAATCATCAAAATGTTGGATTTGTTTGCCCTCATTTGTTGCTCAGTTGTTCCCAACATGTTAAGCAACTCAGACAACGATTTGTCAAGATGATTCATATTGAAGTTCATGACAAATTGGTTGTAACTGTCTGGCAACGATTGCAGGACCAGATCAACCGCCAACTCCTTTTGCAAAGGAAAATCAAGACCCTCAAGGCTCTCAATGTAACCAATCATTTTTAGCACATGAGGCCTCATGGGTGATGACTCAGCCATCCTGCATTGGAACAATGCCTTAGAGGTCTCATACCTCTCATGCCTTGCTTGCTCATCAAAGAGCATCTTTAGGTGTTCGATCATATCAAACGCCCCCATGTTCTCATGTTGCTTCTGAAACCCAGATTCCATGGCTATTAGCATAAGACATGCGACATCAAATGCATCATCAAGATGCTTCTTGATAGAATCCCTTTCTGCCCTAGGAGCATTAGGCGCCTGTTCAATCGGAACAGGCCCTTCAAGGACATACAGCTTCTTTTCTTGTTTGAGGGCAATCCTCAAATTGCGATACCACTTTAGGAAATTATTCTCATTCAGCTTTTCCTTCTCAAGGACCGATCGCAATGATAGTGTACCTGTGTTTTGTGCCATGGTAGCTCTACAACAAAGATCAACTCACACAAATAAGAGTCGTGTATACATAAATCATTTAACAAGGAATTCTATTAAATGATGCTCCTACTATGAAAACAAATTAATCATTAGTAGGCCAAGATCCATATTTCACTACAATATAAGTCAGCTTTGGCTGATCGCCTACATCATAGCTATTTAGGTAGACAACTCTTGTCAATTACATCTCATGTAACTCTTGGATAGTTGAGCGAACAACACTTGTTCTTGTCTATCTCATAGACATTACTCAACTCCTTGCCTCTAAGTCCTTAATCTTATTAAGATGACCTAGTTAAGTCCAAACCCATAATAAGCAGTTCAGATATTACAATTATCCAGTCGCACCATGTTAGGATAAACATAGGCACCTTGCTTTGGCAAAACCTACCTAATGTTGATCTAAGCAATAATGAGTGCTTATCATGGAAGGCAACTAAGAACTTAATATTTATATCAACAATTGTTTCCATGCATAACAATTATGCCATCACATCTTGCTAGGATAAACATTGGCACCTTGCTTTGGCAAAACCTACCAAATGTTGATCTAAACAATGATGAATACTTGTCAACAATTGTATCCATACATGTCATGCATGTAATTCACAAATTACATATCTCATATACAATAACAATGCATCATATGCAATATAAGCCGCTACGCAGAGGTAGCACGGCGGTCCCAAAAATTATATGAACATCGATGTTTTGAGAATCTGATTCTCCCAAAAACCTGGCAATGCTTCATGGACATCGATGTCCTATCCTGAACATCGTTGTCATTTGGCCTCTGGAACACAAGAACATCGATGTCTAGACCTCAACATCGATGTTCAACACTTGAACATCGATGTTTGATTCTTGAACATCGATGTTGGAAGGTTCTGAAAGTCCAAGAATTAGGCAGTATTTTTAAACATCGATGCCTAACCCTTAAACATCGATGTAGGACTCATGAACGTCGATGTTCAAACTTGAACATCGATGTTGGAGACCTCTGCCAATTCAAGTTTCATGGCAGTACTTTTAAACATCGATGTATAGGCCCTAAACATTGATGTTTCTATCCTGAACATCGATGTTCCCTACTGAACATCGATGTTTCAGACATTTGCCAAGGCCAAAACTTATGTGAACATCGATGTTCAACCATTGAACATCGTTGTTCTAGCCTCGATGCACTAGAACGACCATCGTTCCTTACGAAAACCGACAATCAATTTTCCTTTTGTCGAACCCCTTCGACTTACTGCCACGAACCTCTTGATTGATATCACAAACCAATCAAGTGCTTGTTGTCAAAACCCTTTTGACACAACCAACCTCAACATATATCGCATATACAAAAATGAATTCAGCATATCACATATACCAAAATTAATTCATCATATCACACACATTAAGATGAACATATCACACATATGCACAACTAAATTCGGTTTAGAGCGTCACAAGAGGCTCCGCTACCACTGTAAGTATCCGGGCATGCAAACATGATAATCAAGTGTAGCGAAAAGACCTGGAAACCATGGAGGATCCAAGTGAAGCAACCAAACCGAACAACAAAAACGATCATACCTGAAACGGTTAGGATCTTTCACCTAATTGAAGAACCGAATTAGCTTGAGCCGGAAGAATAACCGTCACACGATCTCCAACCCGATCTCTCCCGAGACGCGGTGCTAGCTGCGGAATTCGGGAGCTTGAACTTGTGGTGTTTTGGTGTCCTTCCTTCTTTCTCAAAGAAGAAGAAGAGAGTGTGTGTCTGAAAAACTCAAGTCTTACTCAAGTTTTCTGGTGTGTAGCATGGTGTTAAGCTAAAGCTCTCAAGTCTAAAAAACTGATCACTCCACACTTGATCACACTAACACACAATGCATTAGTTAATTAGACTAATGGCCAACACTATGGCCCAAAGGTAACCTGATAATGACACTCACCATCTTTTGTCTACCACTAATGCATTATCACACATCAATACAACACAGCACTAAACCTATTTCAATAATTCAGATAATTAGTGAACCAAAATGACCCTGGTTCAACCGCAGTCCAACCACGGTCCAACCACAAACCAGTTCAACCACAGTCCAACCATGGTTCAACCACCTGCTCGAATCAACGGTTCTATGTGCGTGACCCTGTAGGCACTTGTAATGTCTGGCAATAGTTGTAAAATCTCATTTTACAACTATAAGCGCAGAGCGGCGTCTGGCAACACATCATTGCTACCCGAACGACAAGATCAATACTGATTCTATATGCCTCAGAACATGTCATCGTCCTTTCGTCCATTATCAAGATTAAACCGAGACATAGAAAACGTCAATCTCATATAAGTTTATTCTTAGTTTCTTGATCCCCGAGTTAAGTATGTAAAACGGGTACTCATGATATCACCATATCCTATAATCCGAGCATGGCCATGCATTTAACAGTTCAACACTATCAAGAAGCCCATCTGATAATATACCCGTTATATGGGTCGGACGAATCCCATCTTGATCAATCAAAACCCACTACACATTTATCATATACCCAATGGTTACCCTTAAGTCCACCCAGTTACGGATGACTAGGAATAATATCAAAGTATATGACTCACATGTTGGGAACCTTGATGATCTCAGGTCTAAGGACAATACATATAAGAACCACTAATGACAATCATATAACGTTCCATGTAGGGTTCTTATATGGCTCGGTTCAGCCCACAAGTTCTCTAACTTGTACCCGTATGTAGAATTCGTTTCTCATACAATTCTTAACATATGCTAGTCTTAATTTTTTATTACAACCCATCCATAATAATAATCGACTAGGGACATTTAAGAATACAAAATATTCTAGTGTTATAAATATGTGCAAGCGATTATCTCACAATCATATTTATTGGAATAACCTTAATGTATATACATGACTACAATCAACCATTGATTGGCTTTTGGGCATATTACTAACAGATGAGCACACTTCCTATCAGCAGGCCATCACGGGTCCGGACTCTGAGAGGTGGCTGGCAGCCATGAATTCGGAAATGGAATCCATGTATCAAAACAAGTTATGGACCTTGGTCGATGCACCTAAAGGGGTAAAACCCATAGGGTGTTAGAACTCATGGTTCATTACAAGGTTTTGATAATTGACAAACCAACTCCAGATCATGACAAAGATGAAGCAAAAAGAAATGAAGTCAAACCAATCCTCAAGCAAAAGAAACCATTCAAGAGCAAAGGATCAAAGTGAATGAGCACAAGATTGAAGAGCCAAGAAAGAAGAGTTAGATTCATAAATTGTACAAGGTATAACACTCAACTCTTCTAGGACATTGGCTCAAAATAAGAT
>JAKUCV010007585.1:16840-32482 GCA_028386065.3 Turnera subulata
TAAGTGATTCATATGTGATATGATCACCTTAGAATGTGTAGGAATCATTTTGTGTATGTGATATGCCAAATGATTTTGAACATGATGTCTTTGTGTTTTGTCAAATGATATGTTGGTTTTGTTTTGGTATATGTGATTTTCCATGCAAGTATATGCATATATTTGATGTGTTTTGAGTAAATATACATGATATGTTTTATGTGATAGAGCATGATCATGTCTTATTGTATTCAATTGTGTACATGTGATGTATATGTTGTTGAGGTTGATTTGTCAAAAATGTTTTGATAACAAGAACTTGATTGGTATGATATATCAATCAAGATTTTTTGGCGGTAGATCGAAGAGTTCGACTAAGAAAAACCGAGTGTCGGTTTGTGTTTCGAACGATTGTCGTTCAAGCAATGTTTGGCCCTAACATCGATGTTGGTGTGAACAACATCGATGTTGGCATGAAGATTGGCCTTGGCCGAATCTCCAAAACATCGATGTTGTGTGACAAACATCGATGTTCTCATGCTAACACTCAACAACATCGATGTTTAAATGTTAAACATTAATGTTATTTGAGCTCGGCCAAATTGGTTTGAAATTCCAGAATTCAGATAACATCGATGTTCAAGTTCCAACATCGATGTTATAGAGTTCCAGGAGTTCAACCATCGATGTTTATGGTAAACATCGATGTTTTTATGCTACTGCCAAGATATTGAACTTTCAAGTACTCAAAACATCGATGTTTTAATGTCCAACATTGATGTTTTTGAGCTACTGCCAAATGGTTTGGAGTTCAAGTACTCAAACATCGATGTTTAAGTGTCAACATCGATGTGTTATGCATTCGGCAACCTCCAACATCGATGTTTGATGGTCAACATCGAAGTTTTGAGGGTTCGACAACCTCCAACATCGATGTTTGCTTTAAAACATCGATGTTTTGTGTATTCGCAAACTCCAAACATCGATGTTGATGGGTTCAACATCGATGTTGTGGACTGCAGCGACTTCAACAGCAAATTTGGGGCCGAATGAGGCCGCATTGGTGTCTGGCCTGAACAGAAAAGTTGTAGCTCTACTTCTTAGCTTTCCAGGGACACCAAGTTTTCACAAATCCGAGCTCTATAGCTCTGGATATGGCCGCAATACTGAGTGCTGCCAATTGTTGGCGAGAATCAGATTCTCATAGACATCGATGTTCATTTATGGACATCGATGTTCACTTGCATTTTTGTTTTCCAAATTTGTTTAACATCAATGTATGATTTATCAAGAACAAGCATGTGATATGTTGGAAACATATGTTGATGAAATATTAAGTTCTTAGTTGCCTTCCATGATGAGCACTAATCATTGCTTAGATCAACACTAGGTAGGTTTTGCCCTAGCAAGGTGCCTATGTTTATCCTAGCAAGGTTCGAGAGGATAATTATAATATCCCGTTTGCTTGTTGTGGGTTTGAACTTAACTAGGTTACCTTAATAGGATTAAGAACCTAGAGGCAAGGGTTGAGCAATGTCTATAAGATAGACTTGGACAAGGCGTTGTTCACTCAACTATCCAAGAGTTACATAGAGATGTAATTGACAAGAGTTGTCTACCTAAATAGCTATGATGTAGGTGATCAACCCTAGCTGACTTATGTTGTAGTGAGACATGGATCTTGGCCTACTTATATAATTGTCTTGATTTATATAGTAGGAGTACATTTAATAGAATTCCTTATTAAATGATTTGTATGCATGACTATTATTTGTGTGAGTTGATCTTGTTGTAGAATTACCATGGCACAAAACACTAGCACCTATTATTGTGATCGGTCCTTGAGGAGGATAAGCTGAATAGGAATAGTTCCTAGAGTGGCATCACATTTGAGCATAGTCCTCAAACAAGAAAAGAACTTATATGTCCCTGAAGGGCCTGTTCTTAATGAACCAGGGCCTAATGCTCTTAGGGCAGAAGGAGATGTTTATAAGAAGCATGTTCATGATGCATTGGATGTTGCATGCCTTATGTTCATCACCATGGACTCTCAGCTTCAGAAGCAACATGAGAACATGGGGCGTTCGATATGATCGAACACCTGGAAATGCTCTGAGGAGAGCAAGTAAGGCATGGGAGGTACGAGACCTCTAAGGCATTGTTCCAATGCAAGATGGCTGAGTTGTCACCCGTTGGACCTCATGTGCTCAAAAGTACTAGATACATTGAGAGCCTTGAGGGTCTTAGTTTCCTTGGAAAAGGAAAGGGGTAAAGCAATGTTAGACAAGAAGAAGAAATGTACCAAAAGGTTTGGTGCATATACATCTTCTTGTTCTCATGTGCTGATACCCAAGGGAGGTATTGCAAAGGTAGGAAATTGTTTCCGTTGCAATAAACCAGGCCATTAGAAATGCAACTGCCCTATTTACCTTGAAGAGGTAAAGAAGCAGAAGGGAAGTGAGACTTCCGCTTCAGGTATTTTGTTATAAAGGCTAATATCTCTACCTCTGCATCGTGGGTATGAGATACCGGATGTGGTTCTCACATTTTAGGAAATGTGAAGGAACTGAGAAAAAGTGGGAGATTGGCTAAGGACGAGATAGACCTACGCCTCGGAATTGGAGCAAGAGTTGCTACATTAGCCGCAGGGACTTTCTACCTATCCTTACCGAATGGTTTGGTTTTAGAACTGGACAATTGTTATTATGTACTTGCCATAAGCAGGAATTTGATTTCTGTGTCTTGTATGTACAAGAAAGGTTTTTCATTGAAAATAAAGAACAATTGTTGTTTTATTTATTTCAATGAAATTGATTGTGGTGGTGCATTTTAAACGATGGTTTGTGTGTTCTAAACCTCGTAACGCCTATCTATAACATTAATACGAAGAAGGTTAAGAATATATGATTCTAGTGAGACCTATCTCTGGCATAGTCGTTTGGGCCATAAAGACGAGACTCGTATTCCTAAACTCCATAAAGTTGGATTTTAGACTCATTTGATTTTGAATTATATGAGACATATGAGTCATGTTTATTAGGCAAAATGACTAAGGCTTCCTTTACGGGTAAAGGTGAAGAGCCTAGGACTTGGTAGGTCTAATACATACTGATGTATGCGGACCTATGTCTACACAGGCTAGAGGTGTTTTTCAATACTTCATTACGTTTACTGATGACTTCAGTAGATACGGCTGTGTGGATCTAATGGACACAAGTCGGAATCCTATGAAAGGTTCATAGAATTCAAGAATGAAGTACAGAATCAACTCGGAAAGGTATTAAGATGCTTCGATCAAATCGAGGCGGTGAATACTTAGAACGAGAGCTTCTTGATCATCTAAAGGGTTGTGGTATAGTATCACAGCTTACTCCACCGGATACGCCTCTATGAAATGTTGTATCCGAAAGGAGGAACGAAACCTTGTTGGACTTGGTTCGTTCTATGATGAGTCAAGCTAACCTTTCTTCTTCCTTTTGGGGACATATATTATTGAGTGCTGTATTTACACTTAACCGTGTTCCATCTATATCGGTCAAAAGACACCATATGAGATATGGACTGGGAAGCGTCCCAACTTGTCTTTTATGAGGGTTTAGGGTTGTCATGCTTACGTGAGACGTGAAGCATCGGATAAACTCGACCCTAAATCCGACAAGTGCTTTTTATGATACCTTAAAGGTATTATTTCTATAATCCCATAGAGCACAAAGTGTTTATGGCTCAGACTGCTATTTTCTAGAAAGAGTGTTTATTTCTAGTAAAATCAGTGGGAGGATAATAGAACTCGAAGAAATTCGAGATGAAGAGGCTGACATGGAACAAAGGACAGGATCCACAAGTTGTTGTGGATGAGAATCCTGTACCTAAAACACATGGACCGCGTAGGTCGGATAGGACTCGGTATGAGCTTGAGAAATATGGATTTCTCATAACTCATATTGGAGATGTGATGCTCATAAGTCAGGATGAGCTCACTTCCTATCAGCAGATCATTACGGGTCTAGACGCCAAGAAGTGGCTAGAAGCTATGAATTCGGAAATGAAATCCATGTATGAGAACAAGGTATGGACCTTGGTTGATCCACCTGAAAGGGTAAAACCTATAGGGTGCAAATGGGTCTTTGTGAAAGACCGACATGGATGGTAATGTGATTACCTTTAAAGGGCAATCGGTTGCAAAAGGTTTCAAGCAAGTTCGTAGTATTGACTATGATGAAACCTTCTCACTAGTCGCCATAGTTAAATCCATCCGGATTCTATTGGTTATAGCTGCGAGTTGCGAAAGTCCATTTGTGGACTAAAGCAAGCTTCTAAGAATAGGAATCTTCGTTTTAATGATGTAATCAAAGAGTTTGGTTTCATTAAAAGTGAAGATGATTCATGTGTTTACAAGGAGGTTAGTGGGAGCACAGTAGTTTTCTTGTTGTTGTATGTTGACGACATTCTGCTCATTGGGAATGACACTCCGACACTAAAGTCTGTAAAGACTTGGTTAGGAAAGAATTTCTCAATGAAGGACTTAGGAGAAGCTGCCTATGTGTTGGGCATAAAGATCTATAGAGATAGATCCAAAAGGCTTCTCGGGCTAAGTCAGAGTACATATATTGACAGGATGCTAAAGAGGTTTAGCATGCAAAGATACGAAGAACGGTTTCTTGCCCATGTCACATGGCATAGCTCTCTCAAAGAATCTGTATCCTAGTATGACTAAGGAGAGAGAGCGGATGGGTTAGATTCCTTATGCGTTTGCAATAGGACCTATCATATATGCCATGCAATGTACTAGGCCGGATGTCACTTATACTTTTGAGTGTCACAAGCAGATGCCAATCTGATCCCGGTGAAAGTCACTGGGTAACGGTTAAATATCCTTAAGTACTTGAGAAGCATTAAGGATGCATTCCTAGTTTACGGAAGCGTTGATGGGCTTGTTGTAAAGTGTTACAAAGATGCTAGCTTCCAAACTGACAGGGATGATTTTAGATCGCAATAAGGATATGTGTTTCGTCTTGGAGATGGTACTGTGAGCTGGAAGAGTTCCAAGCAAGAACAGCCACCGACTCTACAACTAAGGCTGTGTATAGTTCCTTCTGGGAACAATGTAGCAGATACATTGTCTAATCTTCTCATGCAACTGAAGCATGATGGTCATGCTAGATCCACATGTATAAGATACATGGATGATTGGCTTTAGTGCAAGTGGGAGATTGTTAGTACACATAAGAACGCTACATGGAACGTTATATGTTTGTCGATAGCGTTACTTATTGATGTGTTGTCCTTTGACCTGAGATCGTCAAGGTTCCCAACATATGAGTCATGTACTTTGATATTATTCCTAGTCATCCGTAACTGGGTGGGCATAAGGGTAATCATTGGGTATATGATGTAGTATGTAGCGGGTTTTGTATGATCAAGAGGGGATTCGTCCAACCCATATAACGGGTATATTATCGGATGGTTTCTTGATAGAGTTGAACTGTAAATGCACGGCCGTGCTCGGATTATGATATGTTGATATCATTGGTATCCGTTTTATACAGTTAACTCGAGGATCAAGAAACAAAGATTAAACATATATGAGATTGACATATTCCATGTCTCGGTTTAATCTTGATAATGGGACGAAGGGACGATGACATACTTACGAGGCATAGAGAATCAGTAGTGATCTTGTCGTTCGGGTAGCAATGATGTGTTGCTAGACGCCGCTCTTTGCTTATAATTGTAAAATGGGATTTTACAATTATTGCCGGACGTTACAAGTGCCTACAGGGTCACACACAAAGAACCGTTGATTCGAGCAGATGGTCAACCGTGGTTGGACCATGGTTGGACCGGGTGTGGTTGGACCGTGGTTGGACCATGGTTGAACCAGGTCGTTTTGGGCTGGTTGGTTCACTTATTGTCTGCATAATTGAGCCACTATAGGTGTTGTATATGTTGACAAAGTGTAGTGGAGACATTATTATGTTTGGACATGATTATGGTGGGTAATGGGGCCAAAGTGTTGGCCATTACCTCCACCATCTCCATTAGTTTTTGTGTGTGTGGACATGAGTTTGTGTGATCTGATCATTCCCTCATCCCTCACGTTTTTGCTCCGGCAATTGAGAGCACAAGACACACAAAAACACTCTCTTCCCTTAGCTTCTTCTCCTTTGTGAAAGGAAGAAGAAAAACCATACACACTTTAAGCCCCGGTTTTACTCTTGCTAGCACATCAGTCCGGGGAGCTCGTTCTTGGATTCGTGTGACGATTCTGGGAAGGTCACGGTTCGTGTGGATACCGTAGAGGAGCAGGTCTTCTTCTTGCTCTAACTGATTCGTTCCAGCCTTCGTCTTGGTCTAGATGATTCCTTACACAAATTTGGTGAAAGATCCTACCCTTACAGGTATGTAACATTTGTTATACGGTTTATATGCTTCACATGTGGTTCTTGGCTAAGTTTCCTTTGCTTCCGCTGCATCTTTTGCTTGTATATGATTGTCATATAGCCTAGGGAAACTTACAGTTTATTAGGCAAAATGACAAAGGCTGCTTTTGCCGGTAAAGGTGAGAGAGCTTCGGACTTGTTAGGTCTAATACATTCTGATGTATGCGGACCTATGTCTACAGAGGCTAGAGGTGGTTTTCAATACTTCATTACATTTATTGATGATTACAGTAGATATGGCTATGTGTATCTTATGAGACACAAGTCAGAATCCTTTGAAAAGTTCAAAGAGTTCAAGAATGAAGTACAGAATCAACTCGGTAAAAGTATTAAAATGCTTCGATCTGATCGAGGAGGTGAATACTTAAGCCGAGGATTTCAAGATCATCTAAAGCAATGTGGTATAGTATCACAGCTTACTCCACCAAGTACGCCTCAATGGAATGGTGTATCTGAAAGGAGGAATAGAACTTTGTTAGACATGGTTCAATCTATGATGAGTCAAGCTGACCTTCCTTCTTCATTTTGGGGACATGCATTATTGAGTGCTGCATTTACACGTAACCGTGTTCCATCTAAATCGGTTGAAAAGACACCATATGAGATATGGACCGGCAAGCGTCCCAATTTGTCTTTTATGAGAATTTTGGGTTGTGAGGCTTACGTGAGACGTGAAGCATCAGATAAACTCGGCCCTAAATCCGAGAAGTGCCTTTTTGTAAGATACCCTAAAGAAACAAAAGGGTATTACTTTTATAATCCCACCGACCACAAAGTGTTTGTTGCTCGGACTACTATTTTTCTAGAAAGAGAATTTATTTCTAGAGGAATCAGTGGGAGAAAAATAGAACTCGAAGAAGTTCGAGATCTAGAGGCTGAGATGGAACTAGGACAGGAACCACAAGATGTTGTGGATGAGAATCCTGTACCTATAACACATGGACCGCGTAGGTCGGATAGGATACGGTATGAGCCTGAGAGATATGGATTCCGTATGACTCATACTGGAGATGTGATGCTCATAGATGAGGATGAGCCCACTTCCAATCAGCAGGCCGTTACCGGTCCGGACTCCAAGAAGTGGCTAGAAGCCATGAATTCGGAAATGGAATCCATGTATGAAAACAAGGTATGGACCTTGGTTGATCCACCCGAAGGGGTAAAACCCATAGGGTGCAAATGGGTCTTTAAGAAAAAGACCGACATGGATGGTAATGTGATTACCTTTAAAGGGTGATTGGTCGCGAAAGGTTTCAAACAAGTTCATGGCATAGACTATGATGAAACTTTTTCACCAGTTGCCATGGTTAAATCCATCTGGATTCTGTTGGCAATAGCGGCATACCATGATTATGAGAAATGGCAGATGGATGTCAAAACCGCTTTCCTAAATGGAAATCTTTTAGAGGATGTGTACATGACACAACCTGAAGGTTTTGTCGATCCAGAGAATGCTAATATGGTATGCAAGTTGTAAAGATCCATCTATGGGTTGAAGCAAGCTTCTAGGAGTTGGAATCTTCGTTTTAATGAAGTAATCAAAGAGTTTGGTTTCATTAAGAATGAAGATGAACCATGTGTTCACAAGAAGGTTAGTGGGAGCACTGTTGTTTTCTTGTTGTTGTATGTTGACGACATTCTACTCATTGGGAATGATATTCCGATGCTACAGTCTGTAAAGACTTGGTTAGCGAAGAATTTCTCGATGAAGGACTTAGGAGAAGCTGCATATGTGTTAGGTATAAAGATCTATAGTGATAGATCCAAAAGGCTTCTTGGGCTAAGTCAGAGTACGTATATTGACAAGGTGCTAAAGAGGTTTAGCATGCAAGATTCCAAGAAAGGATTCTTGCCCTTGTCACATGGCGTAGCTCTCTCAAAGAATCAATGTCCTAGTACGACTAAGGAGAGAGAGCGGATGAGTAAGATCCCTTATGCTTCGGCAATAGGATCTATCATGTATGCCATGCTATGTACTCGACCGGATGTAGCTTATGCTTTGAGTGTCACAAGAAGATACCAAGCTGATCCCGGTGAGAGTCACTAGACAGCAGTTAAGAACATCCTTAAGTACTTAAAAAGGACTAAGGATGCATTCCTTGTGTATGGAAGCGTTGATGAGCTTGTTGTAAAGGGTTACACAGATGCTGGCTTCCAAACAGACAGGGATGACTTCAGATCGCAATCAGGTTATGTGTTTTGTTTTGGAGGTGGTGCTATATCCTGGAAGAGTTCTAAGCAAGAGACAGTTGCAGACTCTACAACCGAGGCTGAGTACATTGCTGCCTAAGATGCGGCGAAAAAGGCTTTTTGGATTAAGAAGTTCGTAACTGAACTTGGGATGGTTCCTAGTATTGAGAGTCCAATTGAGCTCTATTGTGACAATAATGGGACAATCGCACAGGCTCAAGAGCCTAGATACCACCAGAGATCGAAACATATACTCCTACGCAGTCATCTTATTAGAGAGATCATAGATAGAGACGATGTCAGGCTGTGCAGAGTTCCTTCTGAGAACAATGTAGCAGATCCCTGGACGAAGCCACTCACGCAGCAGAAGCATGATGGTCATTGCGCATCCATTGGTATTAGATACATGGTTGATTGGCTTTAGTGCAAGTGGGAGATTGTTAGTAATATGCCCAAAAGCCAATCAATGGATGATTGTAGTCATGCATATACATTAAGGTTATTCCAATAAATATGATTATGAGATAATCGCTTGCACATATTTATAACCCTAGAATACTTTGTATTCTTAAAATGTCCCTAGTCGATTATTATCATGGATGGGTTGTAATAATAAATTAAGACTAGCGTGTGTTGAGAATTGTATGAGAAATTAATTCTACATACGGGTACAAGTTAGAGAACTTGTGGACTGGACCGACCCACATAAGAATGCTACATGGAACGTTATGTGATTGTCATTAGCGGTTCTTATATGTATTGTCCTTAGACCTGTGATCATCAAGGTTCCCAAAATATGAGTCGTATACTTTGATATTACTCTTGGCTATTTCGTAAATGAGTAGACTTACTGTAATCATTGGGTATATGATAAATGTGTAGTGGGTTTTGTATGATCCAGAGGGGATTCGTCCAACCCATATAACGGGTATATTATCGGATGGTTTCTTGATAGAGTTGAACTGTAAGTGCACGGCCGTGCTCGGATTAGGATATGGTGATATCATTAGTATCCGCTTCACACAGTTAGCTCGAGGATCAAGAAACCGAGATTAAACATATGCGAGATTGACATATTCCATGTCTCGTGTTTAATCTTGATAATGGGACGAAGGGACGATGACATGTTTCCGAGGTATATTGAATCAGTACTGATCTTGTCGTTCGGGTAGCAATGATGTGTTGCTAGACGCCGCTCTTTGCTTATAATTGTAAATGAGTTTGCAATTATTGCCAGACGTTACAAGTGCCTACAGGGTCACACACTTAGAATCGTTGATTCGAGTAGGTGGTTGAACCGTGGTCCGACCAGGTGTGGTTGGACCGTGGTTGGACCGTGGTCGTTTTAGGCTGGTTTGAATCAATAATTGTCAGAATTATTGAGCCAAACCTGATTGCTTGTGATGTGTAATCCCATTAGTGCTTAGTGGCAGACAAGATAATGGGTATCTTAATCATGATGGGCCATTATGTTGGCCATTACCATAAGCACTAATTGAGTGGCATAATTAGATTATGCTTTGGGTTTTTGGCTGATTGCATTCTGGTTTTTGAGAGCCTTGAGAGTATTTTTCAGACCAGTAAGAACACACACAAACACTCACACATTCTTTGAGAAAGATTGAAGAACAAAACACACCACATAGCTCCCGGATTTCCGCAGCTAGCACCGCGTTTCGGGAGAGCTCGAGTTGGTCATCGTGTGACGATTTCCGGCTTGACATCACGGTTCGTGTGGATACCGTAGAGGAGCAGGATATCCTTTCGGCTCTAGCTGATTCGGTTCTTCAGTTAGGTGAAAGATCCTAACCGTTTCAGGTATGTTTGTTTTTGTTGTTCGGTTTAGTTGCTTCACATGGATCCTTCATGTGTTTCCGGGTTTCCGCTGTGTATTTGTTGTATTTAGATTGTCTATTTTGCATGACCGGAAACTTACAAAGCATGTCTATGCTTGGGATGTCTATCCCGTGATTATATTTGGGATGTCTATCCCTGGGTTACTATTTTGGGATGTCGATCCCTGGGCTCTCTTGGTTTGGTCTGGCACCCGAAATATGTTGAGAACCAGGTCTGAGCCCTAGCTTATCCGTGACGGGGCCCGGAAAGATAAAATTGAAAAATGGATTTTTGTTTAAGTCTTTTTGGTCTTGGACTGGTTTTGGGTCTTGTCTTTTGGATTGGTGTGTTTTGGTTGTTAAGCTTGTTTTCGACTTTGAGTAATTTATAGTGTTGCATATTGATCGTCTATCCATGGTTGTGAGCACTTCGGACTCACCCCTCACCTGCGGGCTTTCATCTCGTAGGTTGAGTTATTTGTGGTACAGGTTTGATGCATTCCAGACAGGCTGCGGCGTTATCCCTTGGACAGGACTCGGATCCATAGTTTGCATCAGTGTCGCATACAGTGTCTTTGTGAGTTATTAATGTTAGCAATATGCCCAAAAGCCAATCATGGATGTTTATTTATAGTCATGCACATACACTTTAAGGTTATTCCAATAAGTATCGTTTATGAGATAAACGCTTGCACATACTTATAACCCTAGAATACTTCATATTCTTAAATGTCCCTAGTCGATTATTATTATGGATGGGTTGTAATAATAAATCAAGACTAGCGTCTGTTGAGAATTTATATATGATATGAATTCTACATACGGGTACAAGTTGGAGAACTTGTGGACTGGACCGACCCACATAAGAACGCTACATGGAACGATATATGTTTGTCGATAGCGTTACTTACTGATGTGTTGTCCTTTGACCTGAGATCGTCAAGGTATCCAACATATGAATCATGTACTCTGATATTATTCCTAGTCACCCGTAACTGGGTGGACATAAGGGTAATCATTGGGTATATGCCGAGTATGTAGTGGGTTTTGATTGATCAAGAGGGGATTCGTCCAACCCATATAACGGGTATATTATCGGATGGTTTCTTGATAGAGTTGAACTGTAAATGCACGGCCGTGCTCGGATTATGATATGTTGATATCATTGGTATCCGTTTTACACAGTTAACTCGAGGATCAAGAAACCGAGATTAAACATATACGAGATTGACATATTCCATGTCTCGGTTTAATCTTGATAATGGGACGAAGGGACGATGACATATTCCGAGGCATAGAGAATCAGTACTGATCTTGTCGTTCGGGTAGCAATGATGTGTTGCTAGACGCCGCTCTTTGCTTATAATTGTAAAATGAGATTTTACAATTATTGCCGGACGTTACAAGTGCCTACAGGGTCACACACATAGAACCGTTGATTCGAGCAGATGGTCGAACCGTGGTTGGACCATGGTTGGACCGGGTGTGGTTGGACCGTGGTTGGACCATGGTTGAACCAGGTCGTTTTGGGGTGGTTTGGTTCACTAAGCATCAGATTAGTGGAGCCATTATTGCAGCCTTGTGATGAATATTCCCACTAAGAGTTAGTGGAAACATGTTGGCCAAAGGTGTTGTCCACTTTGACATGCCTTTGTGAGTTGGCATGCACATGCTTTTGTCTAAGGCATTATTCTTCACACTTGGGTTGGTTAGAACGTTTTTGTGTCTGAAAAATTCAGAGGATTGAGCCTTGAGAAGTGTTCTTGAGAGCTTGAGAAAACACACACTTACCCCTTTCTTTGTGAAAGAAAAGGAACACCAAAACACCACAAACACAAGCCCCGGTTTTACTCTTGCTAGCACATCAGTCCGGGGAGCTCGTTCTTGGATTCGTGTGACGATTCCGGGAAGGTCACGGTTCGTGTGGATACCGTAGAGGAGCAGGTCTTCTTCTTGCTCTAACTGATTCGTTCCAGCCTTCGTCTTGGTCTAGATGATTCGTTCCAGCAGTTGGGTGAAAGACCTCAACCGAACAAGGTACGAAATTTTGTTATACGGTTTATATGCTTCACATGTGGTTCTTGGCTAAGTTTCCTTTGCTTCCGCTGCATCTTTTGCTTGTATATGATTGTCATATAGCCTAGGGAAACTTACAGTGGTAGCGGAGCCTTCTTGTGAAGCTCTAAACCGTATAAGTGATTCATATGTGATATGATCACCTTAGAATGTGTAGGAATCATTTTGTGTATGTGATATGCCAAATGATTTTGAACATGATGTCTTTGTGTTTTGTCAAATGATATGTTGGTTTTGTTTTGGTATATGTGATTTGCCATGCAAGTATATGCATATATTTGATGTGTTTTGAGTAAATATACATGATATGTTTTATGTGATAGAGCATGATCATGTCATATTGTATTCAATTGTGTACATGTGATGTATATGTTGTTGAGGTTGATTTGTCAAAAATGTTTTGACAACAAGAACTTGATTGGTATGAGATATCAATCAAGATGTTTTGGCGGTAGATCGAAGAGTTCGACTAAGAAAAACCGAGTGTCGGTTTGTGTTTCGAACGATTGTCGTTCAAGCAATGTTTGGCCATAACATCGATGTTGGTGTGACCAACATCGATGTTGGCATGAAGATTGGCCTTGGCCGAATCTCCAAAACATCGATGTTGTGTGGTCAAACATCGATGTTTTCAATGCAGACACTCAACAACATCGATGTTTAAATGTTAAACATCGATGTTATTTGAGCTCGGCCAAATTGGTTTGAGTTCCAGAGCTCCAACAACATCGATGTTTGAGTGTCAACATCGATGTTCTTGAGTTCCAGGACCCAAACATCGATGTTTAAATGTTAAACATCGATGTTATAATGCTACTGCCAAGATATTGAACTTTCAAGTACTCAAAACATCGATGTTTTAATGTCCAACATCGATGTTTTTGAGCTACTGCCAAATGGTTTGGAGTTCAAGTACTCAAACATCGATGTTTAAGTGTCAACATCGATGTTTTATGCATTCGGCAACCTCCAACATCGATGTTTGCTTGAAAACATCGATGTTTTATGGATTCGCAAACTCCAAACATCGATGTTGAAGGGTTCAACATCGATGTTGTGGACTGCAGCGACTTCAACAGCAAATTGAGTACAGAAGGAGGCCGAATTGGTGTCTGGCCTGAACAGCAAAGTTGTAGCTCTACTTCTTAGCTTTCCAGGGACACCAAGTTTGCACAAATCCGAGCTCTATAGCTCCGGATATGGCCGAAATACTGAGTGCTGCCAATTGTTGGCGAGAATCAGATTCTCATAGACATCGATGTTCATTTATGGACATCGATGTTCACTTGCAATTTTGTTTTCCAAATTTGCTCAACATCAATGTATGATTTATCAAGAACGAGCATGTGATGTGTTGGAATTATATTTTGATGTAAAATATTAAGTTCTTAGTTGCCTTCCATGATGAGCACTAATCATTGCTTAGATCAACACTAGGTAGGTTTTGCCCTAGCAAGGTGCCTATGTTTATCCTAGCAAGGTTCGAGAGGATAATTGTAATATCCCGATTGCTTGTTGTGGGTGTGGACTTAACTAGGTTACCTTAATAGGATTAAGAACCTAGAGGCAAGGGTTGAGGAATGTCTATAAGATAGACATGGACAAGGTGTTGTTCACTCAACTATCCAAGAGTTACATAGAGATGTAATTGACAAGAGTTGTCTACCTAAATAGCTATGATGTAGGTGATCAGCCCTAGCTGACTTATGTTGTAGTGAAATATGGATCTTGGCCTACTTATGTAATTGTCTTGATTTATATAGTAGGAGTACATTTAATAGAATTCCTTATTAAATGTTTTGTATGCATGACTATTATTTGTGTGAGTTGATCTTGTTGTAGAATTACCATGGCACAAAACACTAGCACCTATTATTGCGATTGGTCCTAGAGTAGGACAAGCTGAATAGGAATAGTTTCCTAGATTGGCATCACATTTTGAGGATAGTCTTCAAACAAGAAAAGAACTTGTATGTCCCTGAAGGGCCTGTTCTTAATGAACCGGGGCCTAATGCTCTTAGGGCAGAATGAGATGCTTATAAGAAGCATGTTCATGATGCATTGGATGTTGCATGCCTTATGCTAGTTTCCATGGACTCTGAGCTTCAGAAGCAAGATGAGAACATGTGGGCGTTCGATATGATTGAACACCTGAAGTTGCTCTGAGGAGAGCAAGTAAGGCATGGGAGGTACGAGACCTCTAAAGCATTGTTCCAATGCAAGATGGCTAAGTTATCACCCGTTAGACCTCATGTGCTAGAGATGTTTAGATACATTGAGAGCCTAGAGGGTCTTGGTTTTCTTTGAAAAGGAAAGGGTAAAGTAAATTTAGAGAAGAAGAAGTAATCTACCAAAAGGTTTGGTGCTTGTGCATCTTCTTATTCTGATGTGCTGAAACCCAAGGGTGGTGTTGCAAAGTAGGAAATTGTTTCTGTTGCAACAAACCAGGTCATTAGAAATGCAACTGCCCTGTTTACCTTGAAGAGGTAAAGAAGCAGAAGGGAAGTGAGACTTCCGCTTCAGGTATTTTGTTATAGAGGCTAATATCTCTACCTCTGCATCATGGGTATTAAATACCAGATGTGGTTCTCACATTTGTGAAATGTGAAGGAACAGAGAAAGAGTGAGAGATTGGCTAAGGATGAGATAGACCTACGCATCAGAATTGTAGCAAGAGTTGCAACATTACCCGTAGAGACTTACTATCTATCCTTACCTAGTATTTTGGTTTACAACTAGACCATTGTTATTATGTACCTACCATAAGCAGGAATTTGATTTCTGTGTCTTGTTTGGACAAGAAAGGTTTTTCATTGTTAATAAGGACAATTGTTGTTCTATTTATTTCAATGAAATAGATTATGGTAATGCATTTTTGAGCGATGGTATGCATGTTCTAAAACTAGAAATGCCTGTCTATAATGTTAATACGGAAAAGGTTAGAATGAAGTGCAGAATCAACTCGGAAAGGTATTAAGATGTTTCGATCAGATCGAGGCGGTGAATACTTAGACCGAGAGCTTCTTGATCATCTAAAGGGTTGTGGTATAGTATCACAACTTACTCCACCGGATACGCCTCTATGAAATGTTGTATCCGAAAGGAGGAACGGAACCTTGTTG